>BQNB010021491.1:18006-61401 GCA_026074375.1 Tanacetum coccineum
TTGCTTTGTGATCGGATTGTTATGACGTCACGCCCTCGGACACGTATTCCGTCTAGGCCCAGTTTGGGGGTGTGACAGACATAAGCTTGAGGGGTGTGTGCTGAGCTCGATGTGGGCGTTGGTCAGGACCCTTTTAGTAGGAAGTTAATCTGGTCTTCGAGCTCGAGAAGTCTCCGGTTAGGTGTTTTCGAGATGCCTTGAGGTATAGAAATGGCCTTGACCGGTTTGACAAATTCTTTTGTTTCATCCCATTCTTCATGGTCGTAGAGGGCGAGGTTCTCAATGATTTCCCAAGATTTGTCGGTGTTCTTATTGCGGAGTTTGCTGCCGACAGCGCGGTCAATCTCACACTTAAGATGAAAGGTGACATGATCATAAAAAAATTAGATTTAAAGCCAACGATCGATGCCATGATGAGGGACTTTTTGGAGTAAGTCCTTGAAACGAGTCCATGCTTCCGATAGAGATTCTCCATGATGTTGTTGGAACATCAGGATATCGTTGGTCCTTCCCGGTGGAAAGAATTAAGCAAGGAATCGGGTAGTAAGATCCTCCCATGTGGTGATGGATCCTGCTGGAAGGCCTTCAAGCCAATTGCTAGCTTGATCGCATAGGGAAAATTGAAATAAATGCAGGCGCGTTCTTTCCCTATTTTCACCGTCAAGGTCAAGTGAGTCCACAAGTTTAAGAAAATCCTTGAGGTGTTGATTTGGATCCTCGGACCAAAGTCCGTCAAATGAGAATCCGTTTTGCACCAACCGGATGGTGTCGGATTGAAGAGGTACCACGTTGTTCCCTGTGGGTAGCTCAATGGTATTCCTATAGCCCTCATGGCTTGGTTTGGAGTAGTCTCCTAGAGTATGGATAGGACTCTAGTCTCCCATGGTGGTTGACGAGAATGGGTTACAAAACAGATAACACAAAGAAAAGATAGACTACGAGAAAGCTAATATGCAGAAATTAAATTCTCACTTAAAAGGATTCAAGCGAGTAGAACTAAGCTAAACTATGATCAATACCTAACTATTCCCCAGGCGGCGGCGCCAAAAACTTGATGTGCGGTCGTCGTAGGACTTCTACACGAGAAGTTTTACAACTCCCTAGGCAGTGCACCTAATCGTTGTAGTGTAGTATAGGCAAGACTCGAGGTTGTTTATCGTTCACTCGAGGAATAGGTTGGGAAGGCTTGATCAACATTCTAATCAAAAATCTAGGAGCGTTGAGAAAAGGATTATTTGTATTTTTATATTTTATGGAAAGCAAGTAAATCATATAATTGGAGAGAGGTTTGGTTTTAGCTGTTTAAACTAAATATTAACTAAGCTACTGGTGATAACAATAAGATAAAAGACTGTGTTTATTTAATCATGTATTACTCCCTAGATTGCTTCTCCTAGTGTTGTTGCCTTGTCACACTTATGATGATCTGTGTAACTATTTCCTAAAGCATGAAACACACGAACCCGCCGTTACTTAGTGTGCCGCTAGAAGCAAATGCACAAGCAAAGGTAGTATAAACTATTAACACGGCCCCTAAAGAGAGGAGTACACAAAGTGCATGTGACATAGATTAAGAGTGGATCAACGCATATTAGAGGGCAATGTATATGAAGACTATTACCCGATGGTATCCTTTCTACACAATCATGTTTCCTAGACCATATCATAGCGATGCAGACAAAAAGCAGTTTTCAAAACCCTAACATGCATATTTATCACAAGAAGCAACACCACTAAGATCTACATTCTAGAGTTCATACAATCATAAATAAACACAATAGAGTTTAGCCAGAGCATGTTAAAGATAAACAAGAATAATAAATCAAAGAACACATAACAAATTGAATGATTGAAGTCAACCTTACTTGATTAAAACATATAATTTGTAAAGTTCCAATAGGGTTATTAGGCCCTAAAAATTGTCTCCTACGTTGCTAAAACAACAAGGATTCGACCCTCCTTTTTTATTCTCAGTTAACACACTTAAACCCTAAATTCGGGTTATATATATAGGAAAAAACGTTGTGGACGACGTCGCGTTTTAATCGGACGCCGTCCATGGAAAAAGAGAATATTCGTAGATAAAAGGGCGTGTTTCATATGCTCTGACCTGTCATGAGAATCATTGTGATTGCCGGTCTTATATCTTCGATTGTAACGGCTTCACATGTAATTCTGATGACGCCGTCTCCAGCTACTGTAGGAACAAATAATTGAACAATGTTGTTAAGGTTCGAGCTTGTCCGTTTGCTTCTCCAAAATGTATCCAAGTCACAGTAATTTCTCAAGCCTTCCAAATGAGAAATACCTAAAAAGGAACGATTAAGTACCTATTTTGGGCATAAATGCACGATTTAGGAGGTTAATTAACCCCAAAAAAGTGTATTAATTGACACCTCGTCAATTACTGGATTTGTCAACTTTAAAACAATTAAGTACCAAATAATGCAATAATTATATAAAAGTGGGCAAAACAGATGGGATAAATGATATAATAAAGTGACATTATTTGATGTCATCAATGATCCATCCTTTTCTTAACAAACAAGACCGGAGCTCCCCAAGGTGAGGAACTGGGTCTTATAAAGCCTTTGTCGGATCAACTGACAATTATTTCATCTAGGACGAAGCTAATCAATAAGGCGTCTGTGCTACAGGTGCAGCACCAGGTACCAAATCAATTTGAAATTCCACTTGTCAAGTTGGTGGAATACCCGGCAAGTACTCGAGAAATACTTTGGAAAAGTCTTGAACAATTTATACATCTTGAAGTCGCTTCTCCTCGGACTTGTCTTCAGCCTTCTTCATGGTAATATGTGCCAAAAAGACATGACATCCTTTCAGCAAATATTTCTGGGTTTTGGTGCACGAGATGATGTTTAATCAAGACTCGTGTTCGTTGTTGCTTCCATCACCACGAACAATTAAGATTTCATTTCCAAAGGGGATACGAACGATCTTCTAGTCACAGACGATTATAGCATGATATTTTGATAACCAGTCCATGCCAATTATGACATCAAAACTACCAATCTCTACGGGCATTAAATCGATGTTGAATGGGTGATATAAGAAGTTTAAAGTACAACCCCGTATGATAGTATTAACTCCAATTATTTTTATGTCTGCTAGTTCGACATCATAATCATGGTCTAGGGCAGTTGGAACGATATCAATTAGGGAACTAAATGCAGTAGATACAAAACTCCTATCGGCACCAGTATCAAACAAGATAGAAGCATAGCGGTTGTTTAGGAGGAACATACCCGTAACTACATTGGCATCCGGGTTTTTCCCTGCATTTCCTACTGCATAAGCCCTTGCTATTGCTCTACCGTTCCGTGCTTGATTTCCACAGTTGTTATTTTTCAACTTGGGGGAATCCCTTTTGAAATGACCCTGAGCTCCACACTCAAAGTAAGTGATAACCCTTTGATTCGTCCCTGGGGCTCTCTAATTATTAGCAGCAGCAGCTGGACTCCTACAGTCCCAAGCCAGATGGCCAGTCCTCTTGCAGTTGGTGCACTTGGGATCATACTGCCCATTGTGATGGTAGTTACATCTGGGACATAGAGGTTTAGATCCTCCGTACACTTTCTTCTCCCCAGGCCCAGCAGTGCAGGCCCTTGCCACATTTTGCCTTTTAAAAGGCTGATGTTGATTCTGGTTGTTTCTTGAGTTGTCATCAAGCTTCCTTTTGTTTTCAGCTTGATGGTCAGCAAAACTACGGATCTTCTTATCCATCAGTTCAGTGGAAAACTCAATTGCATCCTACATTGTCTTTGGCTTAGAAGCCATCACACTTCCCTGAATCATGTCGAGGAGTCCACCGACATACTTCTCGACCTCATCTAATTCTTCAGGAAACATTCTCAAAAACATCAGTGCTAAAACTTAAAAATGTTGGTTATAGCTTAACACATCAGTACCTTTGACTTTCAGATTTGAGAGTTTAATCTCTAGCTTCTTGATCTTGCCTCTTGGACAATATTTGTCTGTCATCATCTTTTTTAATGTTTTCCATGTCATTCTGTATGTAGCATCATGACCAACAGTCTTGACGTAGGAATTTCACCACGTCAGAGCACTGCCAAGAAGAGTGCAAGTAGCAAACTTGATCTGGCACGCGATGATGCAGTTGCTAATATGGAATACATACTCCATCTTCTAAAACTACTGAGTTAAAGTAACAACTCCTTTAGTAACCTTGAAATTAAGGGGTTGGCATTTCAAGAAGTCACTGTAAGTGCACTCGCGAGCAGATCGCTCTGTCCTTCTGCTACCAGTTCCTGAATCATGATTGTCATCACCATTTCTACTGGTTCTGTTTGCTTCAATTTCTACCAATGCATCAGCAACTCCTTGGGCTATCAATTGCTTAATAGCCGCATTAGTCATAGGGGCGATGGTTGTTGCGATGGTGGTTCTCTTTGGCGGCATTTTCTTCAATCATAAGAAAATATAATACACGTTAGATTTCATACAATCATAAACGCGACATGACATATGCACAATAAATAAAATGAGATCACATCACACAACAAAATATACAACTAAAGTGAAATTAGCAACGATATAAATAAATTGACATTCATACATAACAATATTGATACTCATACATGATAGCTTGGTTACAATGACCAGTATAGATGAGATACAAAATGAAAATACGGTCCTAAGGCAATGCTAGCTGGGAGTTACCTATAATACTTAGCATGCCATACAAGATAGCTAAAATGATGGCAAAAGATCCATACAGCCTACTAGCTGGGAGTTACCCATAAAACTTAGCAGGCTATACAAGATAGCTAACAAATGATACAATACTAACAGCTACTACCCCCATCAGTTGGTGCGCCAATCTAAGGTCATGGCCTCTCATCTTACTTAGCTCCTAAAAACCTATTGTGCTTGTGCTGAATATGTCTCGTCAGTCTGTCCTCATCTCTAATCCTCTGCCTTTGTAGTACATCGACATCCCTCTGTAAAGCTCTAATATGGGCCTCCATGGCTTGGCTCCTGCTCTTAGAGTGAACCCATGCCTATCGGGCAATAACAGCCTCACGCTCATAAGAAGAAGCCATCAAGCAAAAGTATCTCCTCTCTCTCGTCAATAAAGAAACCTGAGCTCTCAGTAAAGCTCGGTCATCCTGTGCGTCCTTACAATGCACTTGAAGCTCATGAGTCTAATGTCTCTTAGTAGTAGCAAGTTCTGTAACCCTCTCATTGACCTCCCTATGATGGTCATCGCTCTACTCTCAAAAGCACAGATACTAGCATCCACAGTATCAACAAATCCATAGTCAACCCTATGGGCTAGAGTATGTCCGGTCGTCCTAGCAGTAGTAGCTGACGAACTCTCCCCAACCTCAAACCTACCAGTAGGAGCAGTGAAATGAGCTCTCTTTCAAAGCGGCATGTCTGCCTTGGGAAGATCATCTTTGTGAGTAGTAGATGGTAGTAACAAGGGTGGTAATGATATCTGATGTGCTGTCGTGTAGGGTCAATTTATTGATTACCAAGTTTTAAATTTATATTTAGCTGACTTATCCTAAAACAACACTTTAATGGGCAGTGTACCCGATCAGGTGGAGTTTCATAGTAAGTAGGGTGTCGAACACTAAGAGTGAGGTCGCTAACCTTATATTCTATCAGTATTTAAATTGATCTACTTAGTTAATTCTAATTACTTGTTAAACCTATGCTAAACCTAGTTCTAATGATAATGGGGGTTTTCAGCCTGAGAGACTGGCACGGGTTTTATGGTGACAATATCAATTTCAAAACACCAATAAACAAGCAAGAAAACATTCAGAAGATAAAAGATCGTGCCCCTCACAAAGCCAAATGATAGAAAACTGTTATTAAGCCATAATATATCCGATAAATGCTGGACTTGTTTGTTTTATGCTATGAGAGTTTAAGAAAATGAACTCGGTCACCCTATGTATTTTTCTATGTTTAGCATAGCTGTCGTAGTTTTGTAGAAATAGTATTGAATTTCGGTGTTGGGCTGGTCTTTACCCCACTGTAAGCCCACACATAACCCGTTTCATGGACACTTTTATTGTAAGACATATTATAACCCTCTCCACACATGGAAGGGTGTTTGGAAAAAAGCATTTGGACACACTACTCTTTAGTGATTTTTCATTATTCTCGCTCCATCCATCTCTCTCTCTCACGTTCCTCTAAAGAACCTAAATAAATATATAAAAAAACTAACTCTCTCTCTCTAGTTCATGTTTGTGTGAATTATAGATTCCTACAATTGGTATCAAGAGCCATGGGGTGGATTAAGTGATTATTGTGGTGCTTATATTGAGTTTATATTTGGCTTATTTATGCTTATTGAGTCTAAATTTATAAAACGTTTCAATTTGTTTTATGACGTCAACCATTAAAAACGTTTTTCAATTTGTGACTTAGGATCTTCAAATATTTTTTCGCTTCTGACGTCAAATGGATTAGGCAACAAAGTAATCTTGTGGTGTCATTTTGTGTTTGCTTGTTTGTTTTGAGTTGGATTATTTTTCTTAGATATGTTATAGAATTAAAGTGTCGCATATTTACAAAACTGATAGTGGGCTGCTATTGGGCTTAACATAATTATAAAATTCAAACAGTAGCATATTAACATATTTGATATCGTAACATTTTAGAAGTTGTAACATGTTCGTGGCTTATTTGTAGTTTAACCTTTTCTTTACAAAGTTTAGCTATTTTTTATTGTTTGTTTTGCTTACTTGACCTCAAAAGTTTTCTTCCTTCTTCTAAAAACTGATTATAGCTTATTAGTTAAGGGTGTTTCAAAGCTTAAAAGTCATTTTCGTGGCTTATTACTTGTGTTAAGAGCTTATTTTCAAGTTTTTCCTAAAGAGCTTATTTTTGGTTGGTTTGCTTATTATCCTTGTGGTCCACACCGGTTGATGACAAACAAGGTGTCATAGATCCATCTTTCAAGCTACAAGGACAAGGACGTTTTTGTGTGTTTGTTAAAAAGACAAGAAAAAGTACGAACTGCATTTTGTTTCTACAAGCTGCGTTTTGTGTTTTTTCAAGTTTCATTGCGTTTTGCCTTCAAGGAGTTGCGGTTTGTATCTTCAAATGTTCTTGCGTTTTGTTACATAGGCATTGCGATTTGCCTGAGTGAAGACCCTTTTGCAAGCTAATACAACCGTTATGCTGCCAAAAATTTCCTAACGTTGCGTTTTGTATAAAGACAAATTGCGTTTTGTCCTTGTTGCGTTTTGAGTTCTTGCGGGTTGTCTCTACTTGTTGCGCGTTTTGTCCGAGAAAAGGATTGCATTTTGTGTCTTGCGATTTGTGTTTGACAGGGATAACAAACGCCTTGCGGTTTGTGTCATTTACTAAATCGAAATATATGCACATGTAACATATTGAGGGTTGGTTAAACGTTTAAGATTCGTGTTGTTTCGGATTTTACGGTTTCGTGACGGTTACTTACGGGTCTTCTAATCTATACCATTGTGATCGTGACCTTTTTTCGATCATTGTGGTATATTCGCTTTACACCGACGATAACCGATCGTGTTCATAAGACAAAAACTACTATCGTTGCATTGTTTTTCAATTTCAAACGAAGATGATACAGTGTGGAGGGAAAAGTTTGTTTTATTAATTTATATTGGAAATTACAAGTTCAGCCCCTGGACTTCAAGTCTACTTCACCATTCGTCCTTTAGTAGTTTTATAACCCTCATTGTTGAAACTACTTTTCACCGTTAGTCCTTATTCCTTTATAACAGCCCGTTAGCACTCCAAAGTGAATTTCAATTGCACCATTTATCCTTATTTGAGTGTTAATTAACCAATACTACATTTACGTTCAACGTTGAGCACCCGGTTTGTCATTTTATAAGCTTGTTTTTTTTTCCCAACCAAAGCCAAAATTCTTCATTACTACCAAAATTAATTATTTTTCACGGTTTCTTCTTCTGTGATTTATTAAAAAAATAATCGGCTGCGAATTACCTCACAGTAGTATTCTCGTTAATCAAGACTTGTAAAATCCCGTAAACTAGATTTCCATTCTCAAACCACGACAAAAATCACTTTATCTTCTTAAGATCCTTAATTCCATTTCACACATCGAACTTTAATGGAATCTTTGAATTCAAATTCACAGGAGAGAGAGTTATATCAATTGCAACAAATGCAACACAAAGCAAAGGAAAGTTGCATGAAATCTTTTCGACTACTTCAATCACATCTCCAGGTTCTTTCATACAATGATTTAAAAATCAATGGATGGTCTCGGAACGGGGGGCATTTGCGACACTCTTTGAACAAGATGTATCAGGAACTTCACACATAATGTAACTAAACTTTGATCACTAAGAAAAGCAACTTCACAAAGATGAATTTCAAGAGATAATCCATGGCTGCTTTTTGCGTGATCATTATTAATTTAGATGTTCATCCGACAAAGACCCAATCCACTTGGGATTATGACAGTCAAATGACAGAAAAGTATTTTGCTGAATACACTGGAATCGAAGTTAAACAGTTTAGAGAAACACTACTCCTACACATGGGTAATGTTAAGAAGTCTGTTGCTGAAAGAACACGTCATAAAAGACAGTATGATAGAAGGATGAATGAAAGACAGATGCAGTCAAGAGAGAGTAAGGTTGTTTCGAGTAAAGCATTGGATGCTAGTTTAGTTGTTACAGAATGCAGTGGGACAAAGTCAGATAAGCATGATACAAGCAGCAGATCAAGACATATAACACACATGAATGTGAAGTAGATATCAGGACCAGTAAATGACCAAGTGCCATTTGCAGATGTACAATTGACTCTGAGGTACAATTGACCGCTGCACAAAATGTACTTGCTAATGAGCAACAACATACTGATCAATCTAAACCAAGTTATGACACATATCTGTTGGAAAAGGTTGATAGCAATACCACTCCTGATTCAACAAATATGAGTCATAGGGGAGGAGAGATTGACCAGGATGCTGAACAAGATCAAGTAAAAAGTCCTTTGCTTAAGGCTGAGTTTCTCAAAACGAATGATATGGTTGAAAAAGAAGTTTATAATGAACTTTCACGCAGGTTTTTATTACTTGAAAAACATTGTATTTCACTTGAAATTTCAATACAACAAAAGGAAGAAAGTTTCTAAAGTAACAAACCATGTAAGAACCAGGATGCTCCTGAGTTTTGTGAATTTTTTGAGATAAATGATTTGAAAGCTCATCTACAGGCCAAAACCACACTAATTTGCAACTTGAAGAATCAAATCAAAAGTGTGAAGGAAGCAAGTAATGAAGCCAAAGTTAAAAATGATATAGATGTAATTGTTAACATCGAATTAGAACACAGTATAGCTAAATTACTTGCAGCAAATGAGCAACTACATAAAGAAAATGAGCATTTGAAACAGACTTACAAAGAACTTTATGATTCAATTAAGAAGACACGCGTTCAAAATAAAGACATTAGTGACTCTTTAATTTCTCAAATTAATCAAAAGTCTGTCGAAAATGCTGATTTAAAAGCTCAGATTCAAGAAAAGGTTTTTGCAAATGCAGCATTAAAAAATGAATTAAGAAAGTTAAAAGGAAATAGCGTGGATACTAAGTTTGCAAAACCATTAATCTTGAGGAAACCGGTTTTACAACTACCCAGAAACCAATCAGTTGTTAGACAACCTAATGCGTTTAAATCTGAACGACCTAACGTTTCAAAACCACGGTTTGCCTCTGGTTGTAAGTCTTATATACTATAAAATATATATAAAATAAAATACTTTAAAGAGCAATTAAGAAAATTCCCTAAGAAAAATTCACTCTCAAAAATATATATAATATAATATATAATACGTATATTTAATCGGGAAGAATGATCACCCGGGTCGTTTCGGGTCTAGAAAAAGACACCAAGGTTGTTAGACAACCGAATGCGTTTAAGTCAGTACGACCTAGAATTTCAAAACCAAGGTTTGCCTCCTAAGTTGATGTCAAACATAATTTGCCAAAACCAGTCACTCCTCATTATTTGCCTAAATTTAGAGAATCTGCTCCTGTAAAACCTCATCATGTGAACGCACCTAGCTCTTCTAGGAATTGTTAAAAAGAATCATATGGTTCTAATGATATAGCTCATAATCACTTTCTAGAGGAAGCCAAGAAAAAGACACAAGACAAAAATTGGAATCTTAAACCTAGGGAAATGCCTTCTGCTAGAACACACCACACTCCTAATGCGAGTACACCAAAACCTATGAGCAATAATCAAATGTTTAGGAATTGTCCTGCATCTAAGAGTAGTAATGTTAACTTAAACGTTGTGCAAAAATCAGATCACTCTAGGAATCCCAGTTCATGTTCGGACTCCAAACACCTTGTTTGTTCGACTTGTCAGAAATGTGTCTTTAATGCAAATCATGATAATTGTATAATAAAGTTCCAAAAAGAGGTGAATTCTCGTGCTAAGGTTCAATCCCCTAAGACTAGAAACAACAAAAAACCCATAGAACCAAAGAGTCATACTCATAAACTTGGTAGGCAGATTGCTATAGGACAAAGGTTTTCTCTCAATAAGTCTTTTGCTATGCATGAGAAACCAAACACTCCTAGATCTTGTCTTAGGTGGAAACCGACAGGTAGAATTTTCAAGACTGCTGGTCTTAGGTGGATACCTACTGAAAAGATGTTCACCAATAGCACAACCAAAGTTAATAGTGAACCCCCAAATGGTTCAAATGATGATATCACTAACCCATATGAATGCGATCAAACTCTTAATGTCAGTGTAGGTACTCTTAATATAAGTGCAGGTACATCTTTTAATCCCAAAAAGGAAAGACTTAGAGTTTGGTTGCTGAAAAGACTGATATCTCAGAAACCAGGGGTTCAAGGAATTCAAATGTGATGAACATGAACAAGGTGTATGCTTTATCTTCAAAAGAAGAGAAATCTTCTTGTTTTCGACCATTCTCATCAACATTCTTCATATTTTCCCATGCTCGTTCAATCATAAAGTGGATCGACATTAGCTTGTATTTCAATTCACTAGATCAATCAAAAATGGCAATCACATATGCAATTTTTAAGGGGAGAATAGTGAATCAAATGTGATCAATACAGTTCAACTTGGTCTCTCAACGTGTATGAAATGGTCAAATTGACTCCTGGATACATTAGTTCAGGACTCGTGCAAAACTCAGTTTCTCTAACAACTTATGTTCCACCATCCAAGAGAGACTATGAGATCATGTTTCAACCATTGTTTGATGAGTACTTCAATCCTCCACCATGTGCTATCTCTCCAGATTCGGTAGCTGTTGCTGCTCCAAGACCTGTTGATCCAGCCGGTGCACCTTCGTCAACTACCATTGATCAAGATGTACCATTTGCTAGTACTTCACCAACAAATCAGGAAATTCAATCTCAAGTTACTCATCAAGGTGTTGAAGAACAAATTCATGGACATCAAAATGCACAATTTAATAATGCACCCCTCCTTCATAATCTTTCTTCAGACCCGAGTTCTGAAGAAACAACTTTACAAGGGGTCATTCCATCAAATTTGAATCATCTTAACCAATCGTTTGATACTCTCCCTAAGTTGACAAAGAATCACCCATTGGAGAATGTTATTGGCGATCCTTCTCGACCGGTTTCGACAAGAAGTCAACTACAGGAACATGCCATTTGGTGCTACTTTGACGCAAATGACAATCCAATTCCATTTGGTGGGAAACGGTCTGGTTGAGATCTACTATCTCAAAGGAAGAATAATGGTGGTAATTCTTCATGTATCCTATGTACATTTGTAAATATTTAAAAACAAAAACAAAATACAAAAATATAAAACCTACAAAAACCATAAAAATCAAAAAATAGAAAATACAAAAATATTTTTCAAGACATGTCTTCTGAAAATCGATAATATTTACGGACCTAGAAATGTCATTCAATAATGACACGGGTCTTTAAATACAGTTCGAGCAGAAGTTCAAACTTTTCAAAACATGTCTTCATGGCTTGCAGTTATTTCAGACTGCAACCCGCTTTTCAATCTGAGGAAAGCATGTCGTCAAAAAGACAGTTGTTCCTGACAACGGGTAATTAATTTTTCCCGGGCATGGATTACTTCATATCCATGCATCATGGGTTATGAATACTTTGTACATAACCCTGGATTGTTTACAATAAGTGTACGTGTCAGTGCATTTATTTGTCAAAATAAGAGAAATCTTATTTTTATTGGTAAAAAGTTGTCTTTACAATGAATCAGTGTTTTCAGTAATCACAAAAAGATTTTCAAAGACAATTCGACCACTCACACAATGACAACAACTCTTTAAATAGAAAACGGGTCATTATTTGAGGGGGAGAAAGTGTCATATAATAATCTTTTAAAACGGTCTTTCAAATAAGTCACGGAATAAACGGATAAAGTTTTTGATAATGACGGATAACAATTTAAAGGGGAGTTAATTTATATTAACTACAAGGGCTTTAGATGTCATTTGTTTCAAACTTTAGGGACTTATTTGCAATTTAAGACTTAGTGAATTCAGGCTTTAAACTACATACGACTAATATTGCCAACACCTCATAGTTTGTAAAAAGACTTAGGAATGTTTGGAAATTCTTTCATAGTTTTAAAAGTTGCCATGGTACAAGTTTTATAACGACGAACAGTTTATCAAATATATTGATTATAAATTCATGTTCGGGTTAACCATTTGAAAAAGGTGTTCTAATAAAATCAGAATCTGTTTTCGACATTACAAACAAATTTTCAAGAAATCTCGACCACTCGAACAAATAAAATAGATCTTTAAATAAAATACGGGTCTTTGTTCGAGGGGAAGACAGTGTTTTCGAATTATCTTCAACAAGTCACGGTAATTATATGGAAACAGTTTTAACTTGATGGATAATAATTTGAGGGGGAGTTAATTTATTTTAACTCCAAGGGCTTCAGTTGTCATAAGTTAATAACTTAATGGGCTTAAATATAATTTCATGATTAGTGGCTTAGGCTTAAAACTACAGACGACCAAGATTGCCAACACCTCATAGTTTAAAAAGGCTTAGGATTGTTTGGAAATAATTCTAGTAGTTTTAGAAGCCTTGAAGTTGATGATATGTTTCTGATTCATTTAATATTTCCCCAATCAGTCAATCACTAAGCTTATTTTCGAAGGAGTAGAATCTGTTGACAAAAGAGGTACACATAGGTTTGATAAGTATGGTGATTCCTTTAGATAGTCAGTATCTTGCAAGAAGAAATGTGTACATTCGGGACTTAGTTGCCTTAGGTGTTGTTATTTTGGCTATTTAGAGGGTATAATTGTGACATCCGGGACTTAGTTGACTTTGATGTTTCAATCTATATCATCTTTATCATATAAGGAGAAATTCATACATCCGGGTCTTAATTGACTTTGGTGTTATGGTTTCGAATTAATTGTGTACTTCGGATATTTGGGCTTTACACATCAAGTCTTCTTAATGTGGCGTACAAGAAAGCCGTGAATCTACTTAAGAAAGGATTGTTGATTCGGGGGGAAGCTGTGGAAGCTTCTAAATGAAGATGAAGCTTGCTTGACCATAAAGTTCAACAACTTTCCAAAGGTTCAAGTGAAGGATCTGGTATTACTCCAGAGGTTCCCGATGAGCCAAAGGACAATTCTGGTAGCTCAAGCAACTTACTTTCTTAATCTATTAAGGAAGTTCATGATGTCTCCAATGATGAGGAAAACAAAACTGAAGCAGTAGTTGCAGAGAAACAAGCTAGATATGTACAAACCAATTTAACTCTGTCATCTGCTGAACTCGAGATTCAATCAATGGTGGATGTTCCCATTCATCAAGAGGACCTTGCTGTCCAACGAACTCCACTCATTGACCCTGTTATATCAATGGTTACTGAAAAGACAGCATCAACACCCACACCACCAACCACACAAGCTCATGTTCAAATGTGTTCGACCTCTTGCTGGAAAGACATTTCAAAAGGAGTTTAGAAGTGCTGGTTGGTGCAAGGAAAATAGAGATGGACAAAGTCTATTGCAGAGGGTCAGTATGACTACTCCATACTTGATTTAAACCTGTCAGGTCTGTTTTTCATATTCATAAGCTTGTACATCTTAAGTAGTGTGGTAATCAGTGTTATTGAGTCAGTTTAATTCAATTTTTCATGAGTTTCTCGTTATAACTCTAATTTATTTATAAACTCATCATATTGACACTAACAGAATCCCTCAGTAATTGAGTGGGAGCATATTAGTTCCAATATCGGCCTTGTATTTAATCTAGACAACATTTTCTCCCAAATTTTCTGACTTAATTTAAATCAATTGAGATCCTATAAATCTAATGGGTTTGAAAAATTTTTGACTCAGGGAGAGAATGTGATTTAATTATTAAATCTGTATTAAAAATGTAATCTATTAAGACTCAAGCAGGTACTCTCCCTCATGTGCCACAAACAAGTTTGAATTTCGTTGCACATGTTGAGGGGGAGCAGTTTCATGAATCAAAACAATCGAGGTACTAATGCTTTGATGTTTACATCGCCCGTACCTTGATTGATTTTTAAATGGTTTGATGGTGAACGAGAACAGTATCCCAAAAGATCCGTCCGTGTATTTACTTTATCGGTTTATAAGGATGGTAATGGGTTAGGTACATGTTCCCATGATCCGCCAGGGCCGGAGGGATCTACCCAGGACAATCAACTTGTTAGTAGTAGACGTCCCTTAGGAATTGTTACAAAGGAGTAATGTGAGAATTAGGAATAGTGCGGACTGTGATGGAGCATGGTACTGGAACATACCCAACAGGTACTAGTATTGGAGTCTCTGTTAAGCTCAGAAGGGGATGAAGAATGTAGAAAGAAATGTTAAGTTAAAGGGTGAAAGAAAAGCAGTCCTCCTTTTAACATTAGGCAGATATCGGGTACACTACATATATGTCAGATTCACATGGATTGATTGTTGACTTTGAAGACATAAGTATCATGGACCCAGAGAATGCTGCACAACCCTCCATAGCCATTCAAGGATCCCTCAAAGGATTCTTGTTATTTCTCACGGAGATCAATTACATTTATATCGTTCTCTCACTCTCGAGTTAGTGATATTGTAATAAGTGGCAGTATACTCACAGCCTCAGATCTAAAAACCAAAATGCACTATTGGTCTAGAGCATGAGTTCATTCTTAAATCTCGGTTGGGGATACTAATACAAACTATGCTTGCTCATCACACAATGTGATAACAAGTAAAGATCTTAAGAGTCCTACGCATTATCCTCGTGGTATTGCCAGAACATCCGAGTGATACGAAAGTACTCACAATGAAGATGGAAACCTTCTAGTTGCTCAAAAATCAAACTAGCTCTTGGTAGGTGCATGTGAGATCTCTTAAGGATCAAGCTTGTGATAACTGGAAAGAAACGATGGTGCGATTCCTTATGAATCAAACTTGTTCCAGTATATGAATTGTAGTGTAGCTTTGTTACCTTTTCGATGTGCTTCATCAACTGATTTCGAGGCATTGACTGTGTATATCTTTTAAAACAAAAGTGTTTCTGATGAAATTTGATTTTATGTTATAAAACCTTTGATGTGTCATGAAAACTCTTTTCTGAGTGACACGCGACTGATTTTCAAATCAATTTCTCATTTAATTAGTGGGTTTTAATCTACTGGTTCACTCATTCCGTGCTTTGTTTACTTTGAGACGCTCCGGTTTGAGAACGGCTAGCGCAGCTGCGAAACCCTGTCAAGGAGATTCTTCGGAAGTCTACCTGATCACAGGCAATATTTATACTGATTAACGAGGAACCATGGTCCTTACAACCTTATTCAACGAAAGTGAACAAAGATACTTTCGTGTGTTTATTACTAACGTATACTTACAGGAATCCCAACAGTAGCAGCTGCTGGACAAAGACATGTCAATTCACAACCCCATGCTCACACTTTATATCTCTAATCAAAGACATCATGATAGCTGAAAGACCTACAACACAGCTTCCGTAACTCTGATGCTTGCTATCATGTTCCAGAAAGGTGTGAGCATGCCGGTCCGAAGGTCACAACATCACATGGAGGCAATACTTCACAACAAGGATGATTAAGAGATTTACTGTGGCTGATGATCTCAAAGAAAGCTCAAAGATCATACAAGTCAAAGGAACTATGCTCAAATATCACTACTTGCCGTACAAAGATAGTACTTGAAGAATCAAAGACTACGAGCCAGAGTCAATGATCAACTCATAGAATGCTATAATTCAAATTGTAATTTCTAGGGTGACCTCCCTTAGGGGGAGATTGTTAGGTTTAAGAAAAAGACTCGGTCACCCCATGTATTTTCATGTTTAGCATAGCTCGTAGTTTTGTTAGTAATAGTATGATTTATGGTGTTGGGCCGGGTCTTTACCCACTGTAAGCCCACACCATAGCCCGTTTCATAGGCATTTTGTAAGACATATTTAAACCCTCTCCACACATGGAGAGGGTGTTGGAAGAAATCATTTTACACACACTCTTTAGTGTGTTTTACATATTCTCTCCATCCATCTCTCTCTCTCTCTAACTTTCTCTCTCTAGATATTATATGTGTGAATTATAAGAACCTACAATTGGTATACACATTTGCTTGTGTGATTGAGATTTGGTTGCTAAAGACTTGCTTAAGGTGAGTTCTCGTAGCCCCACTTTTTACTGTTTTTCTGTTGGGGGAAATAATACTCAAATGTGTTTTGAAATGTTTTGAAATGAACTGTGCGAAATGTGGTTTTGTTTTTGGGACAAGATATGTGCTTATGACTGTTATGTGAATATTATGCATGATTATTGGATCGGATGAGTACGCCTACCCAGTGTTGTGAGATTAGTGGATCGGATGAGTACGCCTACCTAGTATTTATGTGATTATTAGAGCGGATGGGTACGCCTACCCAAGTTTGTGTGAGGTCCTGCCCTAATATTAGTGCTACGCTGGTAGCCTTTTAGGTGCGTATGTAACATATGGTTGATTGAACTAGCGTGGATGCTATTGTCTTGATTGTTTGCATATATTCCTGTCATATAGCACTATTATCCACTGTTGAAATGTTGGTACAACTTTTAGATTTAACGTCAAACCTACGAGCTCACCAACATTATTGTTGACATTTTCGAGTATCATTTTCAGGTGAATTGAAAGAAGAATAGTTTGGTAATTGTGATAGCAGACTTAGAAGTATCCAGAGTGGAATTTTGTGTGAAGTCTTGCTTGCTTGTTGTTTTGATTTTAGTATTTGGATGTTTTGGATTAAGTTTGGGTTTTGGTCCCCTGTGTGGGCAGTTGAAAAATTGTAAGAGATTGTGGATTTTAGTTGCGATTTGGGACATCACTCGAGTTGTTCAAGGTTGATGGTCTTCATAGCACTTAGAGTTTATGCAATATATTTTCTCTATTTTGCTTACCTTGTGATATGACTGATCATTTTGTTGCATCCCGAGTTTCTGGCTTGTCGGGGTATAACATAAGATTTAATCATTTTTTCCTAGAGTCTTTCGACCTATACTCTTGAATCAATCTTTTACTTAGTCTTTTTAGCTTGTTTATTCATATGTGTCAAGTATGAAATATCAACATATTCGTGCACTAATATATTAAAACAAATCATAAGATGAAATCCTTTTCGACCTATAGAACAAATCATGTATTTCATCAACAGATAATTAGGACAAGTATTGATCAACGCAAACTCCTAAGCAATCAATATTCAAACATACTAAGAGTCAAACAATTCATATTCAATAATTGCCATTGGGCGGGGTCGGGGGGGGGGGGGGGGGCTTCCAAACAAGTAATATAAAACTACTCCATAATCATATTAATCAAATACCAAGATCCAACATGAATATGAGACATAAACATTCTGAAATATAAAAGAAAGTTACCCAAGGCAAGATTACAATAAGTAAAGAGGAAGTATTAAAGCAACCTTCAAGCCTCCAATCGACTATACGCCTCTAAACAACTCAGAAAATCATATCAAAGCATTTCGTCAACCCTTGAACAATACTTCACGACATTTGGAAAAAGGTTTCTGGTCTTTTGGGTTAGATATGGTGGAGGAAATTCGGATTTGGATGAAGGGGTAGGTTTTTCTATCTGAAAAACCTAGTGAATATAGTGAGGTGTGTGTTAAAATGAGGCATAGGTGTCTCCTATTTATACTACAATTTAATGTTGGTTACAGGGCCTAAAAGGGTGTCCAAAGTCAGTTTAGAGGGTCTAGATCCTTCTTGATCCATGAGTCTTCAAGAATGAAGTAAAAAAAATATGGGCACCAAGGGCCGGGCGGCACGGCCCTCTGCCTGGAGGCAATGCCTCATGCCGGGCGGCAAGATCTCCTGCCGTGCGGCTAGCCACACAACCAAAAATATATATTTCTTGATTTTGTGTATTAGCTTCCCGTTTGAGTTGTGCTTCATCGTGGTTCTTATACATCACTAAAAACTTCATTTAACTCTATCTTGAGGCCTTGGAAGCTTGTATGGGTGACTTTTTGCTCTTGAAATGTTTCCCGTGCTTGTTCTTTAATGCGGGATTCTTCGTACTTGTACTAAACTTCATTTCTTCGTCTTTTTTCTTGCTTCTCTTATACTTGGCTACAAATAGACTTGCAAACACACTTTGGTACAATTAAGTTACAAAAGCATATAAAAATAGCCAAACATCATATACAAAAGTACGGATAACGCTACTACAAACATACTCAATTTGAGCGTTATCATTAGTAGGGTCTTGTTATGCTGGAAGATAATTATGAATATATTAGGCTGTGTATGGAGTCAGTAAGCCCCATTCTCGACATTTTTTAAGCTACCACTCGACCTAAAATATGTCACAATTTTTTTGTGTGGCTTTTAACTTGACTAGAGCAAAATACACAAATTAAAGAGAGTGATGATTCGTGGTTGGAAAGCTCGAATCAAATGAGTTAGATTTAGCATATGATATTAGAATGAAATACTTTATAAGGCATTATATAATTTATTTATGTTAAGTAATAAAAAAACGTAAAATTTATGGTTATATTTGTTTACAATTCTTCATAGTGTTTAACATTATTTTGTCTGTCCACAGTGATTAGATCTTTTAGTTGAATGTAATTGGGATACCTGTTAGAGCTTAGAAACATGCATATGTACAAACATAGACAAGTTGTTTGACCCTTTTTACAATGAGTCAGTTTCATATTAAAAAACATATGTGTATGCCGATTATCGGGATAAACTAAACTATCGTGATAAACTGTCATGCTAAACCGAACTATCATGATAAACTGACTTCCAAACATTCTTCCTGCATAAAAGTTAGTATTGATTTAGATATACAGTTACAAACCCTATCTAACATTCATTTAAATGGCAAAATGCCTTAACTTAGAAAGGACCACAAAACAAAATGTTTATTTTTTTTTTTTTTTTTTTTTTTAACCGGTTTTATATTACTTTTCCAAAAAAAAGCTTTCTCATAAGGAGGGGGACAGCCAACCCATCATATGTGGGACTTAGAGGATAGGTACTACGAGTATTTTTTTGTGAAAAAAAAATTTGTATGTACCTATTAAGCTAAAAAACCTAGTACTTTATCTATGAAACATAAATAACAAAAACGCAGTTGCATGCAAATCATTGTACCAAGATTAGTGACTAACAAATGTTAATCATATAAACCTTCAAGATATGTTTATAACCAAGCAAACAATTTTCATATCAAAACTTTTAACCATATAACTATAAAAATAGCAAAATAAATCAATTACAAAAAGAAGCGTAAGTAAAGGATACTTGTTAAGAAAGTACCGATAGGATTGACAAAGATGAGAGATTATTGAAATACGTGCAAAACGTTGTTTCCTTTTTTATTACTTGGGTATATTTTTTATTGGTTTGTGTGTTATTACTATTATACTAGTATCAATGTCTTTTGCTCCAACTAACAAAGATTTGCAATTGATATCAAACAAATTCATTTCCTATAAAAAAATTGCCATTAGAGTTTACTTGATGACAATTATTGATCTCGCCTCGTCGTGTTTCTATTTTGAGCTCCCTATTAACATTTTTACTAACCTCGTTAAAAATCTCGCAAATAATACTTCAAATATTCTATTGTTGCATAGCCTCGGGGGTGCGCTGGGTTGGAATGTTGTTCCCCGGTTTATTAATTTGTTAAGTAAGTTTTTTTTCGTGGAGCAATTTAATGACAGGTTCGAGCCATTTTCTGTGTCTTTTTCACGTTTAGTTTCGACCCCTCTACCATAATTTAACTCTACATTTAATAAAACCACCTCCCATAAATTAACTCTACATTTAATAAAACCATCTACCTTACTTTTTCATCTATCTTAAATACCACCCCCACCTCCCCCAACTTCTTCATTCCTCAATCTAGAACTATACATATTACACTAGAACCCGATCATTTACATCACTATGATAGGCCTCGAGCTAAAAAATGTCACTAGAAAGAAACACTTGACATTTCCGCATCATGTTTGTTCACATATGTGCGATGTTCACCATGTTTCCTTTAGTTGCATATGTGTAAGACACACCCCTTATCCCTAACACTCAACAACACGGCAACGACGACAAACCAGCTTTGGGTTGCTTGGCTGGATAGAGTAGAATCGACTGTATAACAATGTCAAAACAGGAAAAGGGGGGGGGGTCAAAGGAGCCACATGTGTGTACAAATATGCTCCTTTGAAACCTTTTTTCTTTGTTATTTTCATTGTGCAATATTACAAGCCATAAGAGAATTAGAGAAACATTGTATTTGGTAAGATAATTTTGGTTAAGCCTACTCTCTATGTATAAAGATTTCTACTGTATTTATTGTGTAACTTGTTAGTACACAAACTTACTAAAGCCGACTTAATGGGACATTTATACTCTTTATCCAAAGATTGAAACCACATTACATATACTACTTATCATTTTTTTTGTTAGTCAACTCGTTGGTACACGTGTCACGTAAACTACAACCAAAAGATAAATTTTGCAGAGAGAAATTGCATTTCAAGGGACTGAGGGAGTCGATGTGTAAGGTTTATCAATCAAATCAATGAACGGTTGGGTCCTTGTCATGCAGGAAGATAATTTACGGCAAGTGGCGTGGGTGGCCATCTACCTAATAATTAATCTGATTGGAGAAAGTTTGTGTACGATTTTATGTTAGAAAACACAAAAAGTACAACATATAAAATCGAATAACCAAAATTCGATCATTATTTTTTTCTTTACCAAAATCTACTCATCGTGCAAACTAAACCCAATAAACAAACATTACGAGCAAATCATTTTTCTCGGCACCCCTTGTTGCTCGCCATGATCTAATAAAAAAACTACACGAGCAAATGTGTTTGCTCTGCCTAATATATTTTGCTCGCTCACATTAATTCCCACCACCTCACATAAATGCTTTTGCTCTCCCTAAATGGTTAATTATTATTTTTTTTAAAGGGAAATTGTTATTCAATAGTGAAACAAAGTTTTGTGGGTGTTCTATTAAAGTCACTCAAAGTTTTTTTTTTGTTTGAACAAAGCCCTTTTAAATGGTTAAACCACGGAGATAAACTGATTTCCAAACATTGTTTCTGCATAAAAGTTACTCGTAACTTTGAATAAATAACAGGGCGAAACCCTAACATTCTATAAATAGACAAAATAGCTGTAAATAATAAGATTGAATAAAAATTTCAAAAGTTAGCTACAAAGGACACCTACTAAAAAGTTCTACTTTTCTAAAAAAACAAGATCAAATGGGACAACGACACGAATGGGCATAAAGGATGTACTTTTTCTTCCTAAATACTAAGGGCACCCCAATGCACCAAGTCATAAGACTTGAATGCATTCTTTACATTAATATTTGAGTTATGCTTACAAATCAATAAGTCATCTTCAATATGTCCAATGCAAATATTATCATCAAACGCTTTTCAGTGGTTTTATATAATAAACTAGCATCAAATTTGTGCTTTAAAGTATAAAAAGCTTTTGCTCAAACCAGTTGGAGTTTATCAAGTCATTGGATGAAAAGTCTTTCACCAAGTCATTCATGCAATGCAAAAAATAATGTACATGACTTTTTGAAATAGTAAAAAGTCATTCTCCAAGCTACCATTGGAGATGCTCTATAACTAATTTAGGAAGGGTTATGTTACTAGGACCCCCCTAGTACAAAAAAGTACAAAAAATACTTCCTTCACCCCCATTTTGTCCCCCATTTAACAGTAGCAAAATACAAAAAGTACTTTCTTCACCCTCTATTATCTTACTTTGTATTTACCTACATCACCAAATAAAGTCTAAATTTATTCCTAAAATAGATACACACATAATATTCTAGAAAAGGAATCTCATATCTTGTGTTTCTCGTGTCCAACTTTAATACACGATATCTCATTCATATTAACTCCATTTTGGACATACTTTAGCTCGTTGCGAAGCTCTTTTCAAGGAGAATGCAAAACGACAAGCTAATATAAAAATATATACTGTATAACATATACATATATTAAATAATGTCCAAAGTTTGCAAAAACATTTTTGCAAAACTATTTTCCAACAAAAATACTTAAATCTAAAGATACACGAACATACTACATATTTTCAAGTAACGTTATTTGATTTTTCTGCAATCTTTTGAATAGTTTTAAAAAGAAAAAACCAACTTTTTTATTTTTCCTCATTTGTCTCGACTTTTTAGCATTAATAAATTTAATTTCTCGACTTACTGGGCAATTAAAACTTTCAATACAGATTTGGGAAGTTGATCCTTTCAACTTCCACGTCATTATAGTTGGCTCTTCACCTATACCGCCAATATATATTGGGTTTCTACACACGATTTGCAACACACAAATCTAATCAAAACTTGAATACCTTCAAATCTCATATTAAAATTAACCAACGAACAAAATTTTTCTACATTTTCGATGAAAAGAAACAGATTCGATGAAGAAAAGCTTCAAAACGAACCAGAAATTGTACCAAAGTAAGTTAACCACCATGATTTCTTCTCAACTGTGTACACGTTTTTTATCTATCTTTTGTTTATACTTGTGTTTAATTTAATTCTTATTTCAAAATAGAAAACAACGAACTAAGTCCGTTGAGGAGGACAAGATGAACGAAAATTTGACAAACCAAGAACAGGCAAAGGGCAAAACAAAAGCACACGTATACACGGATGAAGACCATTATTACGAACAAGAAGCTGAGGAACAGAGACTTTGGAAAGAAGAAGATGAAAGGGAAAGAAGACAACAACAAAAACAACGTAGAGAAAAACACTGGAAAGAAGTTCGCGCTTTGATAGAACTTGAAAAAAAGTGGATATATGAAGTCGAGATGTCTGAACAGTCATACGAGAGAGACGATTCGGTGAAAGAAACCTATGACTACGACGACGTACATTTGACAATCATTAGAAAGCACGACTCCCCCTAAATATAATTTTTATAGTTTGTATTATTTCCATCCTACTTGTATGCCAGTTTATGTGTTACTAGTACATATTAAGGGGGTGCTTGTTCGTAACACACTTCCCTATTAGTCTCTTTTGGAAATTTCTTCTTCACTTTATATTAAAACAAGCGATCATTTTTGTACAATCATGATTTTATAGTTTTGTGATCACAATTACATTCAAAAGAGGTTTTATATGATACTAGACTATAGACCCGCGGGTTTCGCGTGCGGCATTTAAAAAATGTATTTAAACAAGTAAACAAAACTTATCATAAACTAAATTAATTAAAATTTATGACGATCAAAAACAATACCTAAAGTAAAACAAACTCACAAATAAAATAGTTAAAATCTAGAAATATAATCTCACAAATAAGATAGTTAAAATCTAGAGATATACGGAGTAGGTACCTTAATAAACATATTATAATATGATAATTGATGTACATATATGTTTTAAAAGTTGTAGATGTATTAGTTTAGTATTCTTTTAGTTGTAGGGGGTTTTATACATGGTTCTAAAAGGCACGCCAGGGCGCCGCTAAGGCCTCGTAAAGGCACGAGGCATGACCTCCACGCCACGCAATAGACTAAGGCATATGCTTAAGGCGTGACGTGAGATGAGAAGTGAAAAACGTGATAAGACATGACAAGGCATGATGCATGTAGGCTTTTTTGAATTCAATTTCGATAAAAATTGTTTTTAAATAGAAATGAAAAAAGATTACATGCAAAAATAGTTTATTGAATTTATTCCTTATGTATGATACATTTTTAAAACTTTATATATTTGAAATATGATTTAAATATATAAATTTATAACTATTTTCATATTTTGTGTCGCCTTAAGTCACGTCTTAAAAAACGCCATGACTTGCTATGACTCCTAAAGCGTGAGGCTTGACCATGCCGCAACGTCATGCCTCACGCTATTTATAACCTTAGTTTTATATGAAAATATTACTAACAAACATGAGGAAAACCTGCAAGCAAAGGAAATGTTGCGAAGCCAGATCCAATAAGAACATGACGCGTGCATATATGACACATATATGATGCATATATGACGTCACTGGCATTCAAAAAGATGTTCTTTTATTATATATAAAGATAAAGATAAAGATTTTCGGAAAAAAATAGCAATCCTGTTATTAGTAAGGAACATAAAATTTTATTATTTTATGTTAAATTGAAAAGAAATACTGTACTCGTAATATTTTATGATTTTTATCCCTAAAACAGTTCAAATTATTGCAACCATTAATTAATAATTTGTTGTGTCACCTAATATACAAGTAGAAAACCAAGCATCCCTAATTATACAGTATATTACTATTTAGAAACTGTTGGGTACCCCACTTGCCCTTTCCCAACATCCCACTTTCAACCACTCTCCATATGGCTCCATTCTTCCGTTTAAAACTGAGCAAAACATTTCACCACATTTTATCTCTTTGATTGTTTGTCCTCAAAAGCGTAGAGGGCACTTGCATTTGCATAGTTTGGCTGAGGGCATTCAACTTTTTTTCTACATATTTGATATTTTTTCCACATAATCATATATGTCTCTGTGAAAGCTTTGTCAGGGGCATCTCCCCTCACTATTTACTATGTGGCTCCATTCATAGTACATAAACACAAAACCAGATCCAGTAAATATTATTGGGAAATAGTTTGTAAAAGACTTAATACTGGTAGTATAACAGTTAAGTCTGGTAGTAATAGTTAGTTCTGGTAGTATTGAGTTAATACTGACAGTACTAAGTTAAGTCTGGCAGTACTAAGTTAGTACTGGTAGAGTAGCAGTACTAGAGTTAGTACTGGTCATAGTTAGTTAAGTCTGTTCATAGTTAAGTCTGTTTATGTAACAGAATAGTAATAGTTATCTTAGAGATATCTTAGGAGATATCTTAGGAAAGGATATGTATTATCCTTTGACACGTTTGTAAAGCCCATTAGGGTTTCCTTGGTGTATAAAAGGAACCCTAAGGCACAATGTTATGTACGTGATTGAAAATATCAATAGAAGCATAGAGCTTATTAGCAATTTAGTATTACTGTTTCTTCTTAATTCTTGTGTTAAGATTCCGCATTAACACTTGATATTCATAGTCAGTGTCTCTCACATAGTTGATTTGGATTTATTCAAGTTAGCTATCGTCTTACAAAGGCTAATCAGATCCTATACCAAGGACCTACAAGTGGTATCAGAGCCTTTAGAGGGACTCTAAGAAGATGAATCACTTGAACCACAACAAACACTTCCTAAATTCTATACAAAATGTCTCAACCTTGCTAATGATGGAGTTCTTACAACATCCCCCCCCCCAGTGATGATGAAGAATCAAACCATGAAGATGCATCAGACACTGGTGCTGCACCTAAACAACAACAACAAGTGATTCCTCAAACAACTGCTATCTTAAATATCAAACTCCCAATTCTAAAGAAGGAGGAGTATGATATATGGGCTATGGAGATGGAGCATTACCTTGAGTACATTGACAATGAAGTATGGAAGGTAATTCAGAATGGAAACTCCAAGAAGAGAATTTCAACTGGAAAGGATGGTATTGTTCGAGTACTCTCACCAGTAACTGCTGCAGAGATTCAAGTTGTGAAGAAGGAAAGTGAAGGCTGTGAACTATCTTGCTGATGGCCATTCCCAAGGAGCATATGAGAAGATTTCATGGAATGGATGATGCAAAAGAGATCTGGGAAGCCATCAGAACTAGGTTTGGTGGTAATGCAAATTCAAAGAAAATGCAGAAGGCTGTTTTCAAACAACAGTTTGAAGCATTTAAAATATCTAATTCAGAAGGGCTAGAAAAGGGATATGACAGATTCAACAGTTCTTTCTTAATTGGAAGCTCATGGTGCTGAAGTATCAACAGAGGATGCAAATCATAAGTTTCTCAGATCTTTGCCCGCATGGTCCAATCTGGCAATGACAATGAGAACTAATCCAGAGATTGACACTTTATCTATTGATGATTTGTACAATAACCTTAGAGTTTTTGAGCAAGAAATTCAAGTTTCTTCAAAAGCCTCTTCAAGTGCTCAAAAGGTTGCTTTTGTTTCAACACAAGCATAAAGTAGCCACTAATATGTAAGTTTGGTTTTAATGGTGCCTGCGGTACTTGCCACTCCTTCGATTCTTTAACCCTATATTCTGAAAAGAAGTTTTGCTGGTTTTGCTGATGAAGTAATCTATTCCCTCTTTGCCAAACAATCAGAGGACTGGGACTTACTTCATGAAGATCTAGAACAAATTGATGATGTTGACATTGAAGAGATGGACATAAATTGGCAAATAGCAATGATTGCTATTGAATGAAGAAGTTCTATAAGAAAATAGGAAGGAGAGTTCGCGTGGATGAAAAACACCTGTTGGCTTGATACAAAAGAAGCTTGAATGCTTCAATTGTCACAACACTGATCCACTTAGCTAGGAATGTACAGCAAGGGGACACTATGATGGGAAATGAAGAAGAGAGATCACTTTCTTCAACATCAAGAAGCTGGGAAGCAAGAGAAGAATCAGATGGGTTTGCTGACAATGGATGATGGGGTTGTCAATTGGGGAGAACATACTGAAGTTGAAGAGACAAATCATGCACTTATGGCATATCGCTCAAGCAATGAGGTAAACTTTGTGTTCTAAAACTTGCAATGATTTTATACATACTCTTAAACTACTGGTGTGATGAACAAATGAATCAGTTAGGTGATCAAGAGCACAAATAACTTGCCGATAGATCAAGCTGTTAAGAAACTAGAAGCTCAACTTGTTACTTTTCAAAACAGCAACTTTCTTAATGAAAAGCTTACATTCAGGCTAATGAAACTATATGAAAAAAGATGAAAAGCTTAAAAGATATTAGGAGAATAGGAATGAAATAGCTGTAAGAAGAAAAAAGAACAATTGCAGAAAAAATTAGATTCATGGAAAAGAATTCTTCCAAGAATCTTTAGAGATTAATTAATTCTGGCATGAGTTCAAATAGTAAAGTTGGCTTAGGATTTGAAATACAATCAAACAATGAGGTTCTAAGTTATGAGGAGAAATGAACTTTTCTGTTTTTAATTGTTCAAAAGAGGGAGTCAATTGGTAAACCTTTGGTATAGTAGATTTACAAAGACTATGATTTTAAAGAACTGTTCCATCCCTTAGTGGAGATTTATACTCCTAAACCACAAGAGGAAATTGATGATTCTTTGTATGTTTATGGTAAAAAGGGTCCTCAAAAACCTGAAATTAGTGTCTCAGATGACAATTCTTCTGAGCATTCTACCTGTCAATCAAATGACAGTGAAGGATCTTGTGGAAATACCTCTGAGCACTCTTTTGAGACTGAATCAGAAAGTTTAAGTGTACCAAATGAGATGTCTAAGTCAAGGTTGGAAATAACTAATGAAAAAGTTGTGTCTGAATTACAAGAAGTTGATCCTAGTTGTGCAAAACAGTAAAAACACCTATGGCAACCTTCAAGATAAGAAAACACATAAAGTTAATAGGAAGAATTGGAATGATATGATGGAAAGAGAACTAGGGGAAGGTTACTCTTTTACAAAGAAGAAATGTTTTGTTTGTGGTAGTCTAAATCATTTGATTAAAGATTGTGACTATTATGAAAAGAAAATGGCAAGGGAAGCTGAGGTTAAGAGGGTTGTTAATACTGGTAATGGGGTGGCAAAACCAGTATGGACAAATGCAAACAGGATTAATCACTCTAATAAATTTGTTCCTAGATCAGTACAACTTAATGCTGGTAGGCCAAAGTTTAATTCTGTTAGGCCTAATATTAATACTGGTAGGACAAATATTAATTCTGGTAGGCCTAAAGTTAATGCTGTTAGTTCTAATATTAATACTGTTAGATCTAGACAGCCAGTACCTAACAAGACCTCAAACAGTACAAGTCCCAAAAGACCACAGATGAATCAAATGAATCAAAGAAGGGATTTTTCAAAATCATATTCATCTGTAAGAAGACCCTTTGCAAAAACTACAGCACAAATGTCTCATTCTAATGCTGTAATGGGAAGTTGGGGATCTGTTGTTAAGACCTCAGCAAGTTATAATTGGAGGAACTCTAGACCAAACTTCAATTATAACAGTGGACCGACTTTTGTTAGAACTGTGAATGCTAATGGTCCACAAGGCAGACCCAAGCCTGTAAAGGCCTGGGTCCCTAAGAGAGACTAATTTCTCTTTTTCATGTGTAGGAACATCCACTGAAGAACATTGGTTAGATAAGAGGCATATTTGATAGGTGGGCGATGCTCAGGGTTACATGACAGGTAACGCACATGAAGGTAACAAGGATCAACTGGAGGATTTGACTGATTCATAGGGGATCTGTTACCTTTGGAGGGTAGCAAAGGGATACTATTCTGGTAAAGGAAGAATAAGAGTTGTAATTTAGATTTTGACGTGCTGTCGTTTGTAAAGAAATTTAGGGCATTTTTAACCTTTTCTCAATATCACAAATTATGTGATAAGCGCACAAGGTTCTTTTTTACTGAAACTGAATGTCTTGTTGTGTCTTCTGACTTTAAGATGCCTGATGAAAATCAGATACTTTTAAAGGTCCCTAGACACCACAATATGTACAGTTTTGATATGAAGACACATACTCCTGCAAAAGGTTTTGCCTGTTTGATTGCTAAAGCCACATCTGATGAATCTAAATTATGGCATAGAAGGTTAGGTCATATCAATTTTAAAAACCTAAATCAAAACTTGTGAAGGGAAACTTGTCAGAGGTCTACTTCCAAGGTTTTCAAAAATGACACCACATAACACAGGGCCCTGCAAGGCCAAGTTAGAGAGATTAATCACTAAGCCACTACACACCTTGCATATGGATCTTTTTGGTCCTACTTCTGTGAAAAGTATTAATCATGCAAGTTATTGCCTTGTAATTACTGATGATTGTACCAGATTTAGTTGGGTATTCTTTTTGGCCTCTAAGGATGAAACTAGTGGCATTCTTCAGACCTTTATTAGGCCAGATGAAAAACCAGCTTAGTCATAGGTTAAAATCTTTAGATCAAGATATGGCACTGAATTGAAGAATAGAGATTTGCTTGAATTTTATGGGAAACAAGGGATAAAACAAGAGTATAGTAATGCCAGAACTCCACACAAAATGGAGTTGCTGATAAGGAAACTGAGCCAGAAACCCTATTGAGGCTGCTGAATATGGCTAGCAGATTTCTCTTACCAACCACTTTTTGGGCAAGAAGCGTTAGTAATGTTGCTATATTTGTTTAGTAGGTAACGTGTGACAAAACCCTCAAAACAAAAACTCCATTGGCTTTGGTTTGGGCCACAAACCAATTATTAGCACATAAGACCTTTTGGGTGTCATGTTACCTTCTAGATACTCTTTAGTGTGTTGGCAAGGTTGATGGAAAATCTATGAAGGTTATAGTGGTTACTCTCCTAATAGCAAAGCCTATAGGGTTTATAATTTAGTAACCAAAAGAGTAGAAGTTAATCTGCTGTTAATGTTCTTGAAGGTAACCAAATATCAAAGGAGTAGGATATAGATGGATGTTTAATATTGACTATCTTACTGATTCTATGAACTATATACCTGTATCTTTGGAGAATCAAGCTAACCCACATGCAGGTACTTCAGAGAAAACTAACAATGCAGGTCCTTCACAAACTCCAAAGTTATGCTTCTGAGGAAAAAGATGTATAAGTAGAGTTTATTGTTGTGCCTTCAGTTGTTCAAGATCCTGAGAAAAAGATGAATCAAGGAAATCTTCCATAAATTCAAAAAAGAGAAGATCTTGAAAGGACCCTCAGCATGAGGAGATGGTTTCCCCAACTGATACCTTTAGAAGATAATCCTGATTCAAGCTTTTAGAAGGGATTGGAACAAATTGCCCTTAAAAACATTTAGGGAAGTCCACTGTAAAACAAACTCTAACCAGTACTCTTCAGTTTAATACTGGTAGTCAAACAATTAATACTGGTAGGCTTGTGTTGATGATTCACCTTGCTAGACTTTGAAATCTTTACAAAGTCTGAAACAGGAATTTTTGATGTGATCTAATGAGAGGAGGGTGTGATAACTGACTCAACGTTTCCTACAGAAATTGAAGGTCAAGTCCTACTCATACACTTAGGATTCATAATACTACACCAAAAAAGTCAAATATTGGTGATCCATAAAAGTCAAGCGACCGTGCAAAACTAGAAGCAATGGTGCAGACAAATCAGGAGGCTCATGGCTCTTCTCAGTCATATTCTCAAAAGCAGCAAGAACAATCACAAAGATCTAACAACATTGTTTGTTTGCCTGTTTTTTTTTTTTTCTATCTCAGGAGGAGCCTAAAAAAGATTGCTGAAGCTTACAAAGATGACGTTGGGTTCAGCCATGCAGAAGACTTATTAAGTTCAAGCTAAAAAAAGTATGGGTTCTTGTAGATCTACCTCATGGAATGAAGGTGATTGGTACCAAGTGGGTCTACAGAAATAAAAGAGATGAAAGAGGTGTGGTTGTGAGGAATAAAGCAAGATTGGTGGCCCAAGGGTACACACAGGAAGAAGGTATTGACTATGATGAGGTTTTTGCTCCTGTGGCAAGAATAGAAGCTATCAGGTTGTTTTTAGCCTTTGCCTCATTTATGGGGTTCATAGTATTCCAAATGGATGTCAAAAGTGCTTTTCTGTATGGCACTATAGATGAAGAGGTTTATTTTTCCAACCTCCTGGTTTTGTTGATCCTGATCATCCTACAAAGGTTTATAAGGTGGTCAAAGCTTTGTATGGACTACATCAAGCTCCTTGAAGCCTGGGTATGCTTACGTTATCAATATTCCTAGAGAAGCTGGATAAAGAGGGGCACATATTGACAATCTTTATTCATTAAAAGGGACAAAAAGGATATCATGCTGGTTCAAGTGTATGTTGATGATATCATTTTTGGTTCTACCAACAATCTGGTGTTAATGCGTTTGAAGCCTTGATGAAAAGAGGTTTTAGATGAGTTTCCATGGGTGACTTACATTTTTCTTAGGTCTCAAGTCAACAGACAAGGGAGGAAATTTCCATAGCTCAGGACAAGTTGTAGCTGAGATACTAAGAAATTTGATCTTGTGATGTGAAGCGGCTATAACACCATGGAGACAAGGATGTCTTTGACAAAGGATGAGGACGCTATTGATGTAGATGTACACTTGTACAGATCCATGATAGGTTCCCTCATGTACTTAACTGCCTCTAGACCTGATATTATGTATGCAGTATGTGTTTGTTCACGTTTTCAGGTAACTCCAAAGACTTCTCATCTCAATGCTGTCAAGAGAATCTTCAAGTATCTCAAGGGCAAACCAAACTTGGGATTATGGTATCCTAGGGAATCACCCTTTGACCTGGAAGCATTTTCTGATAGTGATTATGGTGGGTCCAACCTTGATAGGAAATCCACAACAGGTGGTTGTCAATTTCTTGGACAAAGACTTATCTCATGGCAATGTAAGAACAGACAAGAGTGGTACGTCAACAAACTGAAGTGACTATGTAGCTGCTGCAAATTGGCTGTGGACAATTATTGTGGGTGCAAAATCAATGCAGGGACTATGGTTTCAATTTCATGAATACCAAAATACACATTGATAATGAAAGCACAATCTGCTTGTGAAGAACCCAGTATATCATTCCAAGACAAAACATCGAGATACGTCACCATTTTATAAGAGATTGTTATGAGAAGAAGCTCATTAGTGTGGAGAAAATTCACAGACTTAAATGTAGCTGACCTATTGACCAAACCTTTTGATGGACCACGGTTTAATTACTTAGTGGTTAGCATTGGTATGATAAACCCATAGCTACATTTAAGGGGAGGCTTAGTTGTATAGTTTGTTTAATTCTGGTAGCTAAGTTTATCTTAATACTGTTAGTTAGTTTATATTAATACTGGTAGTTCTGTCATGTTAATACTGGTAGTTAAGCAGCATTAATTCGGGTAGTTAGTTTTCATTAATTCTGTCTATACAATCTCTTGCAGCATGTTTTTCTTTGTTTTAGACTAATTTTTGCAGGCATAACATGGATGTGCAGATGAAAGGCAGGCGTGATAAGGTTTGCTTTTTTACATCTTCAGTACTACTTAATCTTGGTTGAACTAAACGTTATTCGGGTTGACTCTTAATTAATTCTGTTTGACCAAACTTAAGTCTGGTAGTGTAAATTGTTAATTCTGGTAGGTTATTGTTAATGTGGTTGCGGGAAATTTGACTTTCTTCTGTAATATTTAAATAGTGATAAAACAGAAGAAAGTCAATTTCCGCAACCAGCATTAACAATACACTACCAGTATTAACAATTATACTACCAGACTTAATTTTGGTCAACAGAATTAATTGAGAGTCAACCAGAATAATTAACTCTTTTTCCAGACCAAGAATTAAGTATGTACTGAAGATGTACAAAAGTAAACCCTTATCGCACGCCTGCTTTATTGCCAACATCTATGCTTTCCTGCAAAATTAGTCTAAAACCATAAAAAAAACATGCTGCAAGAGATTGTATAGCCAGAATTAATGAAAACTAAACTACCGAATTAAATGCTGCTTAACTACCAGTATTTACATGGACAGACATACTAGTATTAATATAACTAACTAACAGTATTAGATAAACTTAGCTACCAGAATTAAACAAAACTATTCACTAAGCCTCCCTTAAATGTAGGTATGGGTTTATCTTTACCAATGCTAACACTAAGTAATTAAACCGTGGTTCCCTCAAAAGGTTTTGGTCAAGAGTCAGCTACATTTAAGTCTGTGAATTTTCTCCACACTAATGAGCTTCTTCTCATAAAATCTCTTATAAAATGGTGACGTATCTTGATGTGCTTTGTCTTGGAATGATATACTGGGTTCTTCACAATGCAGATTGTGCTTTCATTATCAATGTGGATTTTGGTATTCATGAAATTGAAACCATAGTCCTAGCAATTGATTTTGAACCCACCAATACTTGTCCGCAGCAATTTGAAGCAGCTACATATTTCGGCTTCAGTTGTTGAAGGTAGCCACTTTGTACTGTCTTCTTACATTGCATGATGATATAAGTCTTTGTACAGAAATTGGACAACCACCTGTTGTTGGATTTCCTGTCAAGGTTTTGGACCCACCATAATTACTATCAGAGAATTACTTCCAGGTCAAAGGTGATTTCCTAGGATACCATAATCCCAAGTTGGTTTGCCCTGAGTACTGAAGATTTCTTGACAGCATTGAGATGAGAAGTCTTGGTGTTACCTGAAATACATGTGAACACAACACATACTGGGCATACATAATATCAGTTTAGAGGCTGTTAAGTACATGAGGGGAACCTATTCATGGATCTGTACAATTGTTACATCTACATCACTAGTCTTTCTCATTACTTGTCAAAGACACCCTTGGTCTCCATGGGTTGTTATTGGCTAGCTTTCAATTCACAAGATCAATTTCTTAAGTATCTCAGCTACATATTGTCTGATATATGAAGATTCCTCCTTGTTCTGTTGACTTGTAGGACCTAAGAAAATTGAGTTCACCCAATGGATCATCTAAAAATTGCTTTTCATCAAGTCTTCAAACTCCTTACACCAAGACTTGTTGGTAGAACCAAAAATGATATCATCAACATACTCTTGAACCGCCATGGATATCCTTTCTTGGTCCCGTTTAATGAATAAAAGTATTGTCAATTGTGCCCCTCTGTGTTATCCATGCTTCTCTTGGAATATTGATAAACGTAAGCATACAAGCTCTAGGAGCTTGATGTAGTCCATACTAAAGCTCCTGACCACCTTATAAACTTTGTTGGATGTTCAGGATCACAAAACCAGGAGTTGTGGGTGACATAAAACCTCCTTCATCTATAGTGCCATACAGAAAAAGCACTTTTTTGACATCCATTTTGGTATACTATGAACCCCATAAATGAGGCAAAGGCTAAAAACAACCTGATAGCTTCTATTCTTGCCACAGGAGCAAAAACCTCATCATAGTCAATACCTTCTTCCTGTGTGTACCCTTGGGCCACCAATCTTGCTTTATTCCTCACAACCACACCTCTTTCATCTCTTTTATTTCTGTAGACCCACTTGGTACCAATCACCTTCATTCCATGAGGTAGATCTACAAGAACCCATACTTGTTGTAGCTTGAACTGTAACAGTTCTTCTTGCATGGCTTGAACCCAACTGTCATCTTGTAAAGCTTCAGCAATCTTTTTAGGCTCCTCCTGAGATAGAAAACAGGCAAACAAACAATGTTGTTGATCTTTGTGATTGTTTCTTTGCTGCTTTTGAATATGACTGAGAAGAGCATGAGCTCCTGATTTTGTCTGCACTTTGCTTCTAGTTTGCACAGCTGACTTAGGATCACCAAGTATTTGACTTTTTGGGTGAATATTATGAATCCTAAGTGTAGGAGTAGGACTGACTTCAATTTCTGTAGGAAGACTGTTGAAGTCAGTTATCACACCCTCCTCATCATAAGATGCCTCATCAAAAATTCCTGTCTCAGACTTGTGAAAGATTTCGAGCTCTGGCATAGGTGAATCATCATGATCAAGCCTACCAGTATTAACTGTCTGACTACCAGTATTAACTGAAGGAGTACTGGTAGAGTTGTTTTCAGGGACTGTCCCTAAATGTTTTAGGGCAATTTGTTCCAACTCTCTTCTAAAAGCTTGAATCTTAGGATTATCTTCTAAAGTATCAGTTGAGGAAACCTTCTCCTCTTGCTGAGGGTCTGTCAAGATCTTCTCTTTCTTTGACTTTGTGGAAGATGTCCTTGAGTCAACTATTTCTTCAGGAATCGTTACAGCTGAAGGTACAACAATAAGTTCTACATCCTCATCTTTTTCCTCAGAAGCATTAGACTTTGGAGTTTGTGAAGTACCTGCATTGTTAGTTTTCTCTGAAGTACCTGCATGTGGGTTAGCTTGATTCTCCAAAGATACAGGAATATAGTTCATAGAATCAGTAAGATAGTCAATATCAAACATCCATCTATATCCTACTCCTTTGACATTGGGTTTATCTTCAAGAAAATTAACATGCAGATTTACTTCTACTCTTTTGGTTACTAAATTATAAACCCTATAGGCTTTGCTATTTAGTGAGTAACCAACTAAGAATCCTTCATCAGATTTTCCATCAAACTTGCCAAGCACACTAAGAGTATCTAGAATGGTAACATGACACCCAAAAGGTCTTATGTAGCTAATAATTGGTTTGTGGCCAAACAAAAGCTCATATGGAGTTTTGTTTTGAGGTTTTGTCACTCTTACCCTATTAAAAATATAGCAAGCAGTACTAACTGCTTCTGCCCAAAAAGTGGTTGGTAAGAGAGAATCTGCTAGCATAGTTCTAGCAGCCTCAATTAGGGTTCTGTTCATTCTTTCAGCAACTCCATTTTGTTGTGGAGTTCTGGCATTACTATACTCTTGTTTTATTCCCTTGTTTCCACAAAATTCAAGCATATCTCTATTCTTAAATTCAGTGCCATTATCTGATCTAATGATTTTAACCCTATGACTAAGCTGGTTTTCAATCTGCCTAATAAAGGTCTGAAGAATGCCACTAGTTTCATCCTTAGAGGCCAAAAAGAATACCCAACTAAATCTGGTACAATCATCAGTAATTACAAGGCAATAACTTGCATGATTAATGCTTTTCACAGAAGTAGGACCAAAAAGATCCATATGCAAGGTGTGTAGTGGCTCAGTGATTAATCTTTCTAACTTGGCCTTGCAGGAGGCCCTGTGTTGTTTGCCTTTATGGCAGGCAACACATGTGTGGTCATTTTTGAAAACCTTGGAAGGTAGACCTCTGACAAGGTTTCCCTTCACAAGTTTGTTTAGGTTTTTAAAATTGATATGACCTAACCTTCTATGCCATAATTTAGATTCATCAGATGTGGCTTTAGCAATCAAACAGGCAAAACCTTTTGCAGGAGTAGGTGTCTTCATATCAAAACTGTACATATTGTGGTGTCTAGGGACCTTTAAAAGTATCTGATTTTCATCAGGCATCTTAAAGTCAGAAGACACAACAAGACATTCAGTTTCAGTAAAAAGAACCTTGTGCTGCTTATCACATATTTGTGATATTGAGAAAAGGTTAAAATGCCCTAATTCTTTTACAAAAGACACACTATCAAAATCTAAATTACCAACTCTTATTTTTCCTTTACCAGATATGTAGCCTTTGCTACCTCCAAAGGTAACAGATCCCCCATTGAATTCTTCAAAATCCTCTAGTTGATCCTTGTTACCTGTCATGTGCCCTGAGCATCCACTATCAAATATACCTCTATCTACCATGTTCTTCAGTGGATGATCCTGCACATGAAAAAGAGAAAATTAGTTTCTCTTAGGGACCCAGACCTTTACAGGCTTGGGTCTGCCTTGTGGACCTTTAGCATTCACAGTTCTAAAAAAAGTTGGTCCACTGTCACAATTGGAGTGTGGTTTAGAGTTCCTCCAATTATAACATGCTGAGGTCTTAACAGTAGATCCCCAATTTTCCTTTACACATGAGAATGGGACATTTGTGCTGTAATTTTTGCAAAGGGTCTTCTTACAGATGAATGTGATTTTGAAAAATGCCTTCTTTGATTAAATAGATTCACCTGTGGTCTTTTAGGACTAAAACTGTTTGAGGTCTTGGTAGGTACTGGCTGTCTAGATCTAACAGTATTAACATTAGAACTACCAGTATTAACTGTAGGCCTAACAGGATTAACATTTATCCTACCAGTATTAACATTAGACCTGACAGAATTAACATTTACCCTACCAGTATTAACATTAGGCCTGACAGAATTAGCATTTGGCCTACCACCATTCAGTTGTACTGGTTTAGGAACAGATTGATTAGCATGATTAACCCTGTTTGCATTAGTCCATACTGGTTTTGCCACCCTATTTACAGTATTATAAACCCTTTGTTTTTTAAACTTAGCCTCTCTTGCCATTTTCTTTTCATAATAGTCACAATCTTTGATCAAATGAATTAGACTACCATAAACAAAACATTTCTTCTTTGTTTAATCAAATGACTTAGAGCTAAATACCACAAACAAAACATTTCTTCTTTTATGAAAGAGTAAACCTTCCCCTAGTACTCTATCCATCATAACATTCCAAATCTTTCCTAGAACATTAGTTTGCTGTGATCTTTGATTGGTTTGTCTAGGAGTTTGTTATATGTGTGAAACACAACCTAGGTTCACTTTGATTGTGGATCAGACACAAGAACCTTTTCATTTGATGTAATAGGTGTAACACATACACTCTGGAGGTAAAACACCCTCTAGAAATCTCAATTCAGGATCAGCTGAATTTCAGAGGAAGTTCCATTAGATTCCTGCACGAGTCATTGAGATTGACAGAAAATATCCCACTTGATCTATCATCTGATACACAGTGTTCATGGTTTCTCGAGGTCCCATTATACCATAAACATATAAAGACTCATCAATTTCTTCTTGTGGTGTAGGAGTATAATCTCCACTTAAGGGATGTGGAACACCTTTAAAATCATTAGTCTTTGTAAATCTATTGTACAAAGGTTTTCCAACTAAATCTTCTTTTGAACAATTAAAAATAGAAAAATTCATTTCTTCCTCATAACTTAGAACCTCATTGTTTGATTGTATTTCAAACCCTAAGCCAAGTTTATTAATTAAACTCATGCCAGAATTAATTAATCTCTAGAAGATTCATAGAAGAATCTTTTCCATGAATCTAATTTCCTTCCTATATTACAGCTTTCATTCCTATTCTCCTAAATTCTTTTTAAGCTTTTCATCTTTTTTCATATATTTTCATTAGCCTGAAATGTAAGCTTTTTTACATTTAGAGAAAGTTGCTAATTTTGAAAAAGTAACAAGTTGAGCTTCTATTTCTTAACACATAACTAAGCAAGTATTTTGTGCATCTTGATCACCTAACTGATTCATTTGTTCAACACACATGTTATAAGGGTATTGTAGAATCACTGAAAATTTAGAACACAAAGATACCTCATTACTTTGAGCTGAATATCCATAATGCAGCATGATTTGTCTCTTCAACTTCAGTATGTTCTCCCAATTGACAATCCCATCATCCATTGTCAGCAAGCCATTGATTCTTCTCTGCTTCCGCAACTTCTTGATGTGATAAAATAGTCTCTCTTCTTCTTTCCATTAATGTGTCCCCCCTTTGTTGTACAATATCCCTAGCAAAGAGAATCCATGTTGTGACAATTGAAGCATTCAAGCTTCTTTTTGTCAAAACCAACAGGTGTTTTTCCATCAACACGAACTCTCCTTCCTGTTTTCTTATAGAACTTCTTCATTCGAATAGCAATCATTGCTATCTGCCAGTTTATGTCCATCTCTTCAATGTCCAAGTCATCAATTTGTTCCAGGTCTTCATGAAGCAAGTCCCAGTCCTCTGATTGTTTGGCAAAGAGGGAGTAAATAACTTCATCAGCAAAACCAGCAAGAACTTCTTTTTCAGAAATATTGGTTGAAGAAGTGGAAGGAGTGCAAGTACTGTAGTAACCAGTAAAACCAGACTTAACCTTATTAGTGCTGCTTTTGCTTTGTGAAACAAAAGCAACATTTTGAGCACTTAAAGATGTTTTTGAGGCACCTTGTATTTCCTGCTCAAAAACCCTAAGGTTATTGTACAAGTCATCAATAGATAAAGTATCAACATCTGGTTTAGTTCTCATAGTCATTGCCAGATTGGACCATGCTGGGGGCAACGACCTGAGAAACTTATAATTGGCATCCTCATTTGATACTTCAGCACCATGAGCTTCCAACTGAGAAAGTAATTGTTGGAATCTGTCATATCCTTTTTCTAACCCTTCTGAACTGGATATTGTAAATGCTTTAAACTGTTTTTGAAACAGCCTTCTGCATTATCTTGATTGCTTACCACCAAACCTAGTCCTTAAGGGCTTCCCAAGATCTCTTTTGCATCACCATTCTATGAAATCATTCTCATGAATGCTCCTTGGGAATGGCCATCAGTCAAGATATTCTTAGCCTTCCTTTCCTTTTAAACAGCTTGAATTTCTGCAGCAGTTACTGGTGAAAAAGTATTCCGAACAATACCATCCTTTCCAGTTGAAATTCTCTTCTTGAGTTTCCATTCTGAATTACCTTCCAAACATCAATTGTCCCAATGCCTCAAGGTAATGCTCCATTCTATAGCCCATATATCATACTCCTCCTTCTTGGTCATAATTAGAGTTTGATATTTGAGATAGGAGTTGTATTTGGGAAATCACGTTGTTGTTGTTTGTTAGGTGCATCACAGTGTCTGATGCATCATCATGTTTGATTCCTTTCATCATCACTAAGATGTTGTGAGAACTCATCATTAGCAGGTTGAGACATTTTGTAAAGAATTGTAGGAGAGTGTTTATTTGTGATCTTGTGATTCTTCTTATTCAGAGTCCCTCTATTGGCTCTGATACCACTTGTAGGTCCTTGTCTTGGATCTATATAGCCTTTGTAAGACAATAGTTAACTTGAATAAATCCAAATCAACTATGTGAGAGACACTGACTATGAATATCAAGTGTTAATGCGGAATCTTAACACAAGAATTAAGAAGAACAATAATACTAATTTTGCTATTGATTTCTATTAAGCTTCAATGCTTCTATTACATATATAAAACTCTATGCCGTAGGGTTCCTTTTATACACCAAGGAAACCCTAATGGGCTTTACAAACGTGTGAAAGGATAATGCATATCCTTTCCTAAGATATCTCAAGATAACTATTACTATCTGTTATATAAACAGACTTAACTAAATACGACCAGTACTAACTATAGTACTGCTATTCTACCAGTACTAACTTTAGTTACTGCCAAGAAACTTCACTTAAGTACTTAAGCCAGTACTAAACTTTAATAACTGCCAGACTTAACTTATACTACCAGACTTAACTGTTATACTACCAGTATTAAGTCTTTTACAATCTATTTCCCAACAATACACTTCATCCATTAACTTCATGAGCTCTCTCCATGACATGGCGAATGCAGCCTCTGTCTCAGTAGTCCTCTTATGTGAGTTCCACCAAGTTAATGCACTGTTTAACAGTGTGCAAGTAGCAAACTTGACTTGGTATTCTCTGGGATAATTGCTAATATGGAACATTGTTTCCATCTTCTCAAACCACCTTATCTATCTGACAACTCCTTCCATTCCTTTGAAGTTGAGTGGATTGGCAACTAATTCTCAATATCCTGGTATGTGCAATCTCTAGCAACAGGTCTATCACCTCTAATACCATTCTCGTATGATTTCCATATCCGACCATTTCCATTGTCACCATTTACAATACCGCATTACCGCCATTTTCATTATCGCCGTCCACTAAGTCGTTCTGTCTATGAATACTCACCTCGAGAGCATTGGCGGCACGGGTCGCCTCATGAGCAGCTAACCTTCTTTCCCACTTATTTTCCCCCCGTTAGACGAGTACTTCGATTTGCTTTCAAGGGGTCATATCACCAAAGCGAGTGATAGTCATTATTCTACATCACAGGACATAACACACAGTAAGACTTGATACGAGATATAGCCATCATAAATGGTAAATAAGGTTTATATAGAAAAATACAATAGAACATGTCTTGCCAGAACATGTAAATAATAATAAAGATAAAAACGCAGAGAAATCAGCAACAACTTTTCATTCATGAAAAAAAGCATAATTCGGTTTACAACCAACCAAATAGTTACATGATCTAACGATTAAATTTCTACAGCTAACGATCTAGAACTAACCATTAGTCTAGTGTCCTACATGTCCATAGTACTACTAGTCTAAGCAAAAAAACCCAAATGGCTCACAACAAAACGACTCTCAACCTCCTAATGTCTCCTCCGAGTATCATCACTGAACCCTACTAACCCTGACAAAATACCCTCCCCTATGAAAGTCCATGTGCCAACGAATACTGTTCAACACCCATCCGATCTCTCTCTATACTCAACATAGCTCGAACCTTTAGGTACTCCAGTCTCAAACTCCCAATCCTCTCAACCAAACTAGCTCGCTCTCCACTAGCTACCATCTGACTAGTCTCCAACTGTCTCTGAGTGGTCTCAATCTCAGTAATCCTATCAATACGAACCTCTGACATGTAGTGAACTATATCATAAATAGTATCCTCAAGATCAGGTATACCTCCTCTAGAAGACTCAGAACTATCACCAATAACCAATGGATCTACAACGATCTCTCTCGTGTCTGCCGCACTAGCCTCTGCCTCAAACTCCTCATCATCCTCCCTAACATCACTAGCAGCAATCTCAAATCCCATACCTACACCATCCTCAGGGTGAGCTACAACTCCCTCACTAATACCTACATCTGCAACAGCCTCTACATCAGCAGTATCCACCTCCATATGCTCCTCTCCGCTATCCTCTGATGAGTATGAATCTCTAAACCTCTTGCGAGGTGGTAAAAGATCAGCAGGAGTAGGGGCTATCGACCTCGAAACATGAGTAGATGATGGTACCAAAGCAGTGGGGGATCTACATCTCTTGCGAGATGGCCTAGAAGAAGGTGAAGATGAATCCAATGACCTCTCAGAAGATGAACCTAAGGATGACTCTGATGTAGTCGGTGGGTAAGGGGTAGACAATGGTGCAACCCTCCAATGTCTAAAAGCCTTACTATGTAGTGGAGTCCTAGCAAGTGATCGATGAACAAATCTCTATGGTGTAGATGAATCAGCATTGGTGGTGTCTGGTGGTGTATGTCCGGATAAGGAATGATCTGAAGGCGCACTAGAAGAAGATGAGTCTGGTGAAGAATGACGATCCGATGAATGATGAGATACACGTCTACATGTAAGTCTATTAGCAGGAATGGGTGTAACTCTCTTCCTCGCAGTCAACAACTTATGCGGCCCGTTAGGATGGGTGCGGTAAGGTCGACCGAAAGGGATAGCCTTACCGGGTCGGATAAGAGTCGCTGAATGTCAACGAATCCCGGGTAGGGCAACAACAGGTGTAAGGGGAAACTCTAATAATGGTGCAAAAGTATCATGAGATGACGATATGGGTCTCTACTCTACAGGCTCGGACTCACTGTCCGTTTCTAAGTCGTCAAAACATAAGAAGGGGGAAACCAATGGCAAATCTGGTACGAGAGGTAAAGAATCATCCGATGGATAAGAATTAGAAGAAGGTGAATAATCCACTAAATAAAGTACCCCAGCAAGTGAGATGACTGAAACCGTCCCCTCCTCTAGTGCAACTATAGGGTCAGCTGGAACAATAGGAACCACAAGGATAACAGGGATAATAATAGGAATAACACCAAAGAGAATCACTCATGGGGCATGAGAACCTACACTCTCCTCAGACGTATTAGCCGAAATAGAAATAACAGGAGCAACCATGACCTGCACAAGCACAAGTTTATATAAATCCTCTTTATATGAAATCATGCACGTGCAAGCAATGCTAAGAAATAAGTATGATGCGAAAATATGAAATGGTAAAACGATGAATAAAGTAATTATGGCAATATGATATATATAATCAATACTTATATATATTAAACGCTATTATTATAAGATATATATGTAAGCAGGTAAGGCACGTAGGATCACATACTGGTTATAGACCAGACCTAGATATACTACCTGGTTCTCTATAACCTTAACTCTGATACCAATATGTCACACCCCCAAACGGGGCCTAGTCGGAAACACGTGTCCGGGGGCGTGACGTCATAATATACATCACATAAGATACAAAGAACGACCTCTAAGGGTACGTTTGAAAAT
>BQNB010021492.1:4038-64193 GCA_026074375.1 Tanacetum coccineum
AGACAGTACAGACGTATACGTTGTTGCCAAGATTCAAAGTCTGTTCTATCAAGCATTGGTGGGCGTGTATCAGAACCGGCACACTGGATGTCTTCTGACATATTAGACATCTTGTTTTATTATGATATGATATGTTTTGATCGATCAATGATTAGTGTGGGTACGTTAAAAGTGGTGAGGTTAACGTATTAGTTTCTTGTATTAGTGATATTAAGTCCTAAGTTTGAAATATTTCAAATTCTGAAGACAGTAGCTCAACTCGCCGCCAGAGGCTACCAAACCGCTGCAAAGAACTAAGGCAACTCGATGGTGGAATTTTAAGGCAACTCACCGAACACAACTCGCTGCCAAGCAACCCGCCGCGAAGAAAGAATAAAACCGCCGTCTATATTTTAATCAAACCGCCGTTGAGTTTTCAAACCGCCAGAGTTTCCTTTTAGATATTTGCTATTAAAATATTCAAACCGCTGATAACCTATTCAAACCGTTGGTAAGCAAACCGCTGGTAAGCAACTCGCCTCTTAAGCAACTCACCACCTAAGCAACCCGCCGTGTGTCAGAGAGTTGGTAACCTACTTAATAAAATATTATATTTAAGCAAACCGCCATGAAGAAACCTAAGCAATAACCCGCCGCTGTGTCCTGGGACGCGGTTGGTCAACACCCTATCCTTTATCTATAAAGAACGTCTCTTTCTATGCTCTCAACCCGCCGTCCGGCAACGTCCAAATCTCTGGCCAACAGCCCCTCCCCACATAAGAATATACAACGACTTTCTAGACCTACTCCAAAATCACTATAAACTCACCATTGTGACTAACGATTGTGGCCCACTCTGGATCGCTCTTCGTTTGCACTAAACACAGTTACCATAACGGTCATAGCTACTAGTAAGCCAAAACTTTATGCAATACAAACCAACAAAATTCAGATGATCTTAAAAAAAACGGAGCTAGGTGCCTTCAAAGGTTACACTCTTTTCGATCTTAAATCAAGCAAGATCATTTCACTATAACAACGATCTAATTCATCCATTAGCTTTGATACCTATTGTGGTATATCTTAAATCAGAAACGTGGGCGATTCTTGGATTTGGCTAGTTTTTAGAGAGAGAAACACTAGAGAGATTTTTCTAGAGAGAGAAAATGTGTTTTTCTATGAAAAGAGATGACTAGCCCCCCTCTTCCAAAGTTGGAAGAGGCTTATATAGTACTTACAATATACCGGGTATTAGTACCCGACTTAAAACCGAAAATTGAACTATTAACTATTAAACTACGAGCTATAATAAACAGTAAAATACACGGGGTGACCGAGTCTTTTTCTAATATCTAACAATCATGATGGGTGAAAGCGACTTGTATTTTGGCGGGGCATCATGACATCGTGTTTGCAGCCATAGTAGGTCAACTACCTATTTGTCTAGTTCCACACTCTTATTTCTAAGCGATTATGTTGCCGTTTATGATTTGTGCCAATTTTTGAGCAACCCATGAGCGTCTAAAGCATCAGGTTGGATGTTGTACGCGCACATAGGTTGCTCAAGAATAAGAGTGCACATAAGTGGTTTGAATGCTAATTACACAGCTTATATGCATGCCGATTGATTTACGTTGTTTGTTAATGGTATTTCTATGTTATCTATGCTGCTACGCCATGGTTGTGATAGGGTATGCAGCGTGAAAGAACTAAGAAGGATGATCCAAATTAGGCACATGTGAGTGTGACAAAACCTTGTCACGTGGGTTGGCTGTTACGCTACATTATTGATCATTTTTACAATCTTATGTCTTCCATATGCATGCTATCTTGATGAGTCGATGATGAATATGAATGGTTTTAATAAAAAAGTACGAAATATATGACTTGGCGAGGTAGCCTATTAGGTATGCAGCCATAGTCAACGCACACCTTTTCAGAACCTTAAGCTCTGCACTGAGCTAATTTACCTTACTCCCTATCAATTTCTAGACCATGTTAGGTACCACCCAGCGGTATCTTAGTGTGGCATCATTATATTGTGTTTGCAGCCATGACAGATAGAATACCCTGTTATTTGGTTCCAACACGACAACTGTGGGCTTAATTTTCTTTTTGGTTACCTCTTGGGAATATGCTGTGAAAAAGTGTATTTTAGAGATTAGTATTACAAAATAAGCTTATTTATCTGTCTCTATTGACCACCTTTGCATCCATGTCATAAGTCAACAACAACGATTTGAAGATTGAAATTATATCTCTCTGGGTGTTGCTGCTGACTTGGACGTTGGATTGGATCTTCGTGTGTGATGAGGGGTTTTGGGCATTATCACCGTGTTAAATATAGAAAACTGAATTCTAATTTTGAATACATGGACAAAGGACAAAACCTTAGCGTATATTCAGATGCTATACTATGCTTGGTGACCATACCTTGATAAGGCAAGGATGAATATGAGCAATTTAAACAAAACGCATAAAAGCCCGTAACTTGACTAGGCAACCTATTAGGTGTCCAACGATGACAGACTCACAAACGCTTTTATCGGAGCCAATAGATTATTTCTTGCGAAATTCTTTCAGTCATAGTTATTCAATAATGACGCGGCAGTGACGGTAATAGCCATAAACGGATTTGCGTTTTGATACGTTGTGTTTGTGTTGCACTATGAACGGACATGATATAATGTGCCACTAAATAGTAACACCATCTCTTCTTCCAATTTCCGTTCATACACCAATTTTGCGTATCAGAATAAAAATACGCTTATGACTGTTACCACCACTGCCGCCTCAAATCGTGATACACACTGGTTTGTTTCCTTTCAAGCCGTGTTTCGGGTATCCGAGCCAAACGATCTTTCAAGACCCAAAAGACTTATGTAAATTTTTTCTTGCTTAATCTTAATCGTGGCCGAACTTCTGCTTGCAGGCATCGATATTTTCCCGTCCCTTTACGATATATAAAGTAAGCATATGATGCTAAGTACTGCAATCTGAGCCTTATATCTATTTGAAAAATAACTTCTATATTTTCTCGATACGTTTGTTTAAACTGATGATGTGATTACCTATATAAACATGGCGAGAATTTCATATGTGTTCTATTACATTCAATCTCATAAAAGGCATTGAACATCGGTAGAATGCATTTTAACAAAGAAGGATGTGGAACCGAAGAGAATGTCATAACAAGTAATTTAGTGCGTGATAACGCCTTAATTATACATGTTTTCGGCGGCTTTATATATATATATATATATATATATATATATATATATATTCATTTCTCGTGAACTCTCGATACTTAATAGCATGAATTATATGCAGGTTCACCTGAAGTCATCCCGAGCTCAAAAAGAACAAAGTTCAAGTGTTTATAGTTATTGAAAAGCAAAATAGAAGAAAAGAAAGGACCAAAGTTGAAAAAAACTATTAAATGAAGATCGCATTTACTCACCAAGTACGCCGCACAAACTTCTTAGTGCGTCGCACTTCCTGTCGAAGTTAAGAAGAAGAATAAATGGAATTAAATGTAACCCGCATTAACACCCCAAGTACGCTGCACAAAATTCCTTGTGCGACGCACTTCGACCCCAAATTCAGTCTATAAATAGAGGACGATTTTGGAGCATTTCATATCAACTCTTCTATCAAGAATCATTCCTCTCATCTTACACTGACAAATCTATCTTCAAAACATATTGAAGATAGAAGATCAAACCACAAAGAACGAAGAAGAACATCAGAGAATTTTAGGATGAAATAAGGTTGTACTAATTTCTTTTTTTTTTTTAATTTTATTGATTCTATATTGTAATTGTGTAGAGTTTGATCCATATTCTTACCCGGATATAGTATGTTCTTGTTTATCTACTTAATTTTGCTATGAACTTCGTGGCCATGAGAGGTAAATCTCTCATGACTACTCGGTGAAAATAATATAATGAATAAGCGTTTGATATAATTATGATCTTTGTTAATCTTAAGCTTACATTAAAATACTATCGTGTCCAATCTTATCAACTTTGATTATATACTCACACCGGTATAGGTCGAAAGACCCGCTATGAACTATATAGTTTTAAAGATTTGTCTTTGATATTTATCGTTTGTGACGAGCAATTCACTTACGTTATTTGATAAACAAAATAGATTTGATATAAAAGTAACTAGATTATTTGAGTGACACATTTGATCGAGTTAACTAAATATAAGTCTTAAGTTAAACAAGTTAATTTGTGAAAACGTTTTCTGATGAGAAAACTCTTTTTATAAATTAAAGTCCTAAGTTTGAGATCGTAACTATTACCACTGCTTATGAGTTATATGAAATTATCCGAGTAGTCATCTTTCTCATTATTGAATTCAGTTTAGTTTATTTTAAATCTATTAAAGTTTATTTTTCATCTGATTATTCAAACACTACGCAAATCCTGTGGAACGGACCGATCTTACCTAAAAAGTTTATACTAGTACTTAGGTTTATACTTTTGACGTGTGTTTCCATTCTAATAAACGGTAATTTCAGTTTTAAAGTTAAAGCTTTGAAACACATCAATTTTTAGCGCGTTGTCGAGGACTTCAAGTGTTTGTATCAAAATTTAAATAATTTTTACCATTCCCTCTCTTTTTAAAGAATCACAGTACAGTTTTCTGGCAAACTAAACCCATACAAATTCTCATTTGGATGCATACACGTGCTTCCATCTCTGACCTTGTCGAACCATTACCTAAACCTAAACGTACTCTGAATTGAAGACTTCGTCGACGAAACAGAAGAGTTCCATTCGAACAAAGAAACGATCCACCTCAACAGCCGAGAGTTTTATATGTCCCAATTCTCGACATCAATTACTTTCGTAACTTTCTTGTTATACTTCAAAACCTCAATCCCATGGATGATGAACCCATGTGGGCTGCCGATCGTGTTGTCGCCCCGACTCCCGTTTCCGCAATCACTATTCCTGAAACCGTAAATGAATTCTCCATTAAAGGTAACCACTTGACTCTCATCAAAGGAAACCAATTCGATGGTAGAATTAAAACCGATCCGTACAAACACATTCATGAATTTCAGAATATGTGATATGTTCAAATACATATACACCGAGAATGAGCTGTCGCTGATGATGTTTCCCCTATCACTCACTGGAGAAGCAAAAACATGGTTGGATGAACTAAATAAAGGAACTATCAAAACGTGGGATGAACTTCAAACCGCTTTCATTAGTCGATTATTTCCTCCAGCTCGTTTCGATTCACTCCTCGGAGAAATCTTCCTTTCTCAACATGGATAAACGAATCTCTAACTGATGCTGGCTTCGTATGAAGGCCAAATTCTCAGAAACTGCAATGGGTCACAATCTGTCACAAAGGAAAAATATCAAATCTTATACCCAGGTCTTAACGAAACTACCTAAGAAGTTCTAAATGCCGCAGCCGATGGTATTTTCCTTTATAAAACACCAAACCAAGCTTATCAGCTTCTTAAAAACAAAGTCTTACTCAAGCTCGACATGGCTAAAAACCAAAATACAAAACCATCTCTTAAGAAAACCATTGCTTTTGCGATGAAGAGTAGCGTAATTCTGGGACACTGACAAAATTATGGCCAATGGTGCATGACCTTGAACTGGGAACACAGAAAAAAAAAAAAAAAAAAAATAAATCAATAAATAAGCTAGGATAAAGAATTTTCAATGGTTCAAAAAACTACACCTGAACATAACGAGTAGTCATACCCATGTCCGTGAAAAGAAGCAAATTTATTGCAAAACCTTTGTGTATCGTTTTTTACTTATGATTACTGCGCCGTGATTAAACCGCGATAAGTGGCATTCAGCGGAAGTATCGATTACAACGAGACAACTATCAATCCACTTGATAATAAACCCGTCCTTCAAAAACACTAAGCGATTTCATTAAAAGCTCAACACTCGACCATTTCTTTTGTCAAAGATACTTTTATAGATCTCAAAACCAAACTCGAAACAACAACCAAAAATCATCAAGCATTAATCCAAAATCTCGAAGCTGAAATCAACAGATTTGCTAACAAGCAATTGGTCGACCTTCTGGATTATTCCCAGTAACACTCAAACCCTAACCAAAAAGGTAGCTCATCCAAACCTTACCACCCACCGCAAGCTTGAATATGAGAAGGTAAATACCATAAATTTACATGAAGTGGTAATCTTGCACCTACCTATCAACCCAATGATCAACTAATGATTCTGAAACTTACTTCTACTTTCAACTTTGTTAGCGATGATGAAGATGTTGAACCTACACCTTAACCCAAAACTAGAGAACCAAACCCAGTCAAGAAACATGATTACCTAAAACCGTACAAACCAAAATTCATATCCTTTACGCTCTAAGAAAAGAGAAAATAGGATGTCATATGCGAAAATTCCTCGACATGATTCGAGTCGTTCGAATCAACGTACCTCTTGTTGATGTTTTAGCCGAAATGGCTAACTATGGCACATTGCTCAAGGAACTCGTGAATAACAAACACAAAATCGAACAAATTTCAGCCGCTTTCCTAAGCGATGAAAGTTCCGCCATACTTCAAAACAAAGTTCCACCAAAACTTGGAGACCCTGGAAGTTTTCTCATTCCATGTAACTTCAACAAAGCTTTCTCATGTAATGCTCTAGCCGACCTTGGTGATAGCATCAATCTCATGCCGTATTCCTTATACGCGAAATTATCTCTCGAAACTCTCATCCTACTAAAATGTGTGTAAATTAGACCGTCCGATCTTTCTAATATCCTATTGGAATAGCTGAAAATAAACTCGTTGAAGTTGGTAAATTCACCTTTCTTGCCGATTTCGTTATTCTTGAAATGGAAGAAGACATTAAAGTTCCCCGTAATACAAATAATGTCTAAAAATGTTATTTATATTTTTCGACCTCTCAATGTTTTGATAATAATAAACTATAAAAACGTTTACGATAAAAATAAACGTTTATAAATTATTAATCTTAAAATTCCATTTTTAAGATTAGTAATCACTTAAGGTATGGACAAACAAATCATTAAGCATGATTAGTGATCAAGAAAATATTGTTCTCTTAACATCACATTTTTACAAAAGTATTTTTACAAAAATATATATACAAAATATTTTTTAATTAAAAAAAAGTTTTATTTAAAACTTAAATTTGAAATTCAAAATTTTCCCCCAAAATGGAAGGTTCCATAACGGATACAACATTCCCCACAAAAAGACAAAAACAGGAGTGTAGTCTACTGGGCGGCCCCCAGATATATCTGGGACCGTCAGGACCACCTGCAAAAACGCATGGGTTTGGGGTTCAATGGATCAAACAAGAGTTTATTTAGGATCTAACAAGGCTAATAAAAGTTTTAAAACAGATCATGAGCTTATTTAACAAGATTTTGAGCTTACTTGAGCTAAAATGGGTCGAAATGGTGTTTTTGGTTTCGTACGCCTAGAAATGACTTCAATAGCTTCTTTCTCTTGATTCTTAGCTTCAATTCTGATCTTAGGGACTTCTCTTGATCCTCTTTGGTCTGGTTTAGAACTCCATTTGTGTGGTGATGAGTTTTTGAGGTGTGATTGAAAGAGGGTGTGTGTTTCAGCTTATATAGGGTTCGAAAACCCCTTGGTGCCCAAGAATACTTGGAGTAGAGATCAAGGGGTGTAGAGTGATGACCAATGAAGCCTAGTGATGAGTATTGAAGGCTAAAAAATAGCTAAGCAAGGTGTAAAGGTGTGGAGGGGGTGCGACATTCTAAGGGTAACAAGGAGGTGATAAAAAGCCTTGGTGGCCAAGGAAGGTGATGGAGGTGCTTGTAAGGTGCTTGGGTGGTTGCTTGAGGTGCTAAGCAAGCTAGCAAGGAGGTGACAAGGTGTGGGTTGGGGTCTGAAAAAGGAGGTCAAATGAAATAAAATGGGGTGCCGGGTTTAATGGGTCACGAGTTTGGGTTTACGGTTTTTAGATCTAGTTAGGTTTAAGGTTTAGGGTAGTTTAGGGTTTAGGATTAAGGTTTAATGTTAGGATTAGGGTTTAGGATTAAGTTTAAGGTTTAGGATTAAGGTTTAGGGTTTAGTTTTAGGTTTAAAGTGAAATTAGGGTTTTAGGGTTTCGTTTAGGGTTTAGGGTTTTAGATTAGGGTTTTAGGATGAATTAGGGTTTAGTTTAGGTTCTGAAGTCATAAATTAAGTCTCTTGACCTTGTGCTAAAGTGGTGGTAAAGTTTAAACATGATTTAGGAGCTTAAATGACCTAATTAGGTTTTTAGGCATGATTAGCTTTGTTATTGTGCTTAAATAAGTTGTACATTTGACCTTAGAGGGAAATTTATATTTCAAATGTTATGCATTTTACACTTGTACACATGCTTGAAGGCTTACACATTCTTTTATATGAATTTAAATTACATATAATGAGGTTTTGATATAAACGTTAACGTTTAATGCTTGTGTTGATATAACGTTTTGAAATAGTACGGGTTTTTTAAATGATAATGTACTTAGTAAAAATGATTATAGATATAAACTAGACTATTCGGTGTTTTCATTATATTAAACATAGTTATAGTTGACATAGGTAGAGGTTGCGTGAGCTCGTGTACTTTAGAGATGAAGTTACGTTGCATAATGAGATAAAGCAAAAATTTCCTTGTAAAAAGGTAATCATAATATAATAGATGGATAATACATTGATGAAAATTTCGGGTTGTTGTACAAAAGACTTAATATCACTATCTCTTGATGAACTTATCGGGAACCTCAAAGTTCACAAAATGATCATCAAGAAAGATTTCGAAATAGTCAAAGCAAATGTTGAAAGGAAATCTCTTGCTTTAAATGAAATGAAAGAATCTTGGGATGAAGAGTGTTCGACTTCCGAAAGTGAAGACGAAGAATACGCCATGGCGGTAAGAGACTTCAAGAAGTTCTTTAAGAGAAGAGGTAGATTCGTGAGACAACCTCGAAACAACAAAAAGACATTCAAAAGAAGCCGTGATGACAAGAACGGTAAAAGTGATAGAAAATGCTTTAGATGCGGCGACCCGATTCATCTTATTGGAGAATGTCCAAAACCACCGAAAGACAAGAACCAAAAAGCATTTGTCGGAGGTTCTTGGAGTGATTGCGGTGAAGAAGATGATGAGAAAGTCAATAACGAAACGTGTCTAGTAGCTCAAGCATCAAGTAAGATATGCCTTGGAGTTGACTTGGAACCCGATGAGTGGATAAAGGATAGCAGATGCTCCAAACACATTACGGGTAATCGAAAGCTCTTCTCAAGCTACAAGGCATACAATGTATGTAATGTTATTTTTGGTAGCAATCTTCGCGGTAGCATCATTGACGAAGAGTGTGAGTCGGAAGATAGTACCAAGTATTGAGGCATGAAAGGTAGTTTATTATACCTAACGGCAAGTTGGCCTGATATCAAGTTTAGTGTCTGCCTTTGTGCCCGCTTCCTAGAGGATCCCAAAACCTCTCACCTTGAAGCGGTTAAACGTATCTTCCAATATATTAAAGGCACTACGCACTTAGGATTATGGTATCCTAAGGGGACCGGCATAGAAACAGTAGTATATGCTGAATCTGATCATGCGGGAGATTATGTGGACAGAAAGAGCACTAGTGGTATTTGTACATTCGTGGGATGTTGTTTAACATCTTGGTTCTCGAAGAAACAAACCACTCTTGCTATATCCACTACCCAACTTGAATACGTAAGCGCCGGAAAGGCATATCAACAAGCACTATGGATGAACCAAGTTCTTATCAACTACGACGTTTGACTCGACGACGTTCCGATCATGTGCGACAATAAAGGCGTGGTTGACCTTAGCAAAAACCCGGTGCAACATTCTCGAACCAAACACATCAAAATTCGTCACCACTTTCTTCGTGATAATATCCAGAAAGGACATATCTCAATCGAAAAAGTGCCGTCCGTCGACAACATCGTCGACATTCTTATGAAACTCCTTAAACGTAAATCATTTAACTATCTACGTCTTGGTTTAGGAATGATGGAACACATTCCATAAATCACATTAGTCAGCTTCTCCTACTTTTGTCTTAATTCTAGTCCGTATTCCATTTTGTGTCATGACAACTTAAATACTTAATCGGAAGTACTTTAAGCATTTTTAATTCGCGAAATGCAAATTAAAATGTCACTCTTATTTGTAAAATTTTCATCAAAAACTGAGTCTAAAACCCCTCGCTGAGGGCGTCCCCATACCCTAGGCGGCCCCTAACATATATGGGACCGCCAGGCTATACAAGACCACCATCAGCAAACACTAAAATTGAACACTTAACTAAAAAAATTGAAAACACAAAAACAAACACCCTCTTTCATATCTGCAGCGACGAACACGAACACAACACCCCAAAAACTCTAAATCAACCACTAAAACTATAATTGAAGATCAAATAACTCTATAATCACTCACAACATCTTAAAGATCATCAATTGTAAGTCATTTTATCTATTTTCTTTCAATTTGAGTCTAGGGTTCATGATGAACACAAAAAATTGAAATTGGAGATTTCTTATTTTTCTTTCAAATTTGTACAATTAAGACTACTAGGATACAATGTATAACTAATATGCTTCCCGTAGACATAGGATTTGCATACATTTGTAAGTTTATCAAAAATTGATTTCGAATCCAACCCTTACATTTTTTATTTTCAAATCTCTCAAGTTGAGGAACATTATATATTTAATGGTTATGCATTGTTAATACAACTCAAAACATTTTCAAACACATGCATAATGATCTCATGAATAAAGGTCGAGATACATAATTCATATGTATTTTTCGACATGTTTGGATGAGCAAAATTAAACTAAGGAGCGTTTGGATTAACTCTTAAGATTTTAAATTTTAGGTCGAGTTAATCGCTACTCCATATTTATCACATTTAGGCACACACTAGAAATAGTGTGCATAACAAATTACAAGTAAACGATAATAAAATATGATTTTTTAGGAAATCATGCCTCGTAAGTCATCCGAAGATCACAAAAATACAAGAGCCTATATGCCAATAATATCACACGAATACCGTACACCTATAAAAAAAACTAAGAAACTATGGAAAACTAGAAGGGGGTTGAATAGCTTACCGCTTTTTAATTAAAGGTTTTGAAGTGTTTGTAAAAAAACTCTAGATTTGAATTTATGTGAACTCAACACTTGCACAATATAAATAATATATTTATCTAAACAATTGATATGTTAGTATGCGGAGATAATGTAAAGCAAAAGAGATAAAGAGTAAGAACCAATCAAACCACAACTGAGAGGATTTATAGTGGTTGTAACGAAGCACCTCTTCGCCCTACTCCACTCCCCAAGCACCTAACTTCGGAGACTTTCTTACTATGTCAAAAAGTCCTTAAGTGGAGGAAAAAAACCGTACCCAACTTTGCTTAACCGATTTACGACACAAAGCTAAATGTCGAGTTCTAATCTAGCTAAACCAATCTATCACAACATCAAATTCACGATCTTCACAACTTTTCTTTTTTTTTTTAACAACTTCAAGGACTTCTCACAAACTTCACGACTTCACTTCACAACACTACTTATACCACAACTAACTAACGTACTTGGTAAGATCAACCAACGTTCTATCTATACTTACAAAGATCGCAAGATCTAGCTATACACATAAATACAAGTTTATAAAAAATGATTTACACGTTTATGATATGGATGCAATAAGATTGCAACAACACACAAAGGTGTAATACTTCTTCACTTGAGGATGGAAGTATTTTTCTCTTGCACTTGAGGAATTGAGCTTGGATCACTTGGAAACAAAGCTTTATGATTAAATGATCAAAGGATTTTGATATGAATGTTATGAGCTATTCTTGGAACAGAAAGGATGGTTGCAAATTGGTGAGAAAATTGTGGGGGAAAAGTCCAGTATTATATAGGACAAACTGGTGGGACGTCTACTATGGCGGTCCCCTTAAATAGGTGGGCGGTCCCCTTAATTTTAAGGGGACCGACCGTGTATTTAAGGGGGCCGCCCAAGACTAGGGCTTCCCCAGTTTGTCTTTTGTGTCAAGGGAATTTTTTTGAACTCTTTCCTTACCATTTTAGGTTCCGGAGAATTTTGAATTCAAAAATTATTTATTTTGAATAAAATATATTTCTTTAATTGTAGAAAATGTTTTGTAATAGTTATAAAATGTTTACAACATTTATAATAAAAGTACAGGTTGAATAAAAAATATCCTTGATCATAAATTGCGATTAGCATTTATTTATTCATACCCATTTAAGTATTTATTGGTTGAATGGAAATTTACTACTAATTACTTGTTTAGTTTTATATTACGCCGAACGTTTTTATATTTTGTGATTTTCTAAACGTAAAGATGTTGAAAAAAATATTGTAATATTTTTAGGCATTATCATTTGTATCAACTGAAACCTTTGCAAAGTCGTGCATTCTATGAGGTCAGGTGGTTTTTGACAACTTTGCGGATCCTAAATTAGTGTTCAGGTCTATGCTCAGCTTTGTCGAGTTTGAAGTGGTTGGTCTCCTTTAAATTAATGACCAAATATGTCCTCATTTCTATCTTGGTTTTATAGTTCAATATCAAATAATATTATTCCCGATGAAGGTAAATGTTCATTCACTTTGTGATTCAACAATCAATTCTTTTCTACTCTCTTGAAGAATTTGCTTAAATTCTTGACATACCTTGCGAGGGTACCTGCGTCTTTACTGACAAATGGTCACTTAACGAGTTGGCATATGGTGTCCCTACGGATGGTCCATATCAAACCAACCCTCCTTCTCCTGATGACATTATTTTGTCCATTCGAATAGATTGAGAAGGTCAAGTTTGTCGCATCTGTCATGAGGAAGAAATTGATGTTCTTGAATATCAAGTTCTAACTTGTGAAATTGAGCCAACCCTGAAGCCTTTGGAATAGATTATTCGGAAAATGTTTTTTGTCTAGTGGATAATCGGGATCATGTTCTCGCGTGTCTTTGTTACATGCTTTATTGTGTTGTACACTCCGAAAAGTTCAACCTTGCCTATTTCATGGCAAAACGAATGGAGTGGGGTCACAAAACAAAAGCGGTTGATCTTACCCTTTGGTATGTTATTGACCCCTTTGTTTAAAGTCATCATGAATGAAAATCATGAATTGTACAATGAGTCTTATGTCTTGTACAGTCGTGTCATGAATCCTCTTGCCGCTCAACAAGAGCGAAAGCCTAGAAAGGATCATGACACGAGAAGAGGTCGTCACTCTACTTCTTCTTCTTTCGCCTTTGACTAACCATCCTCTTCTCATCTTAACAATGATGATGATGATGGAAATGGTGAAGGGACCTCACATGCAAGCACCCCTTCCCCCATTCGTTATGTAAACTCATTAACCAATCAAGTTCCTCAAGTTTTTCAAAACCCAACTAACATTGACCCTCACTTAGAACCCTTTTACACCCGTCAAACCGAAATCATCAACCGTTAAGTTCAGATTCGAGATGAGCAACGTGGTGGATTAAGGTCAATCGGGAAAGGCCTTAGAAATTTATGGAGAAATATCAAGAAGTGGGAAATATGGACATTTGCCTTGTGACAATATTAATTATATTACTTATTAATTTATGATGCTTGAATACTTGAGCTTATATTACTTAGCAGTAACTTAGTATGTAGTACGGGCAACTTAACTTGCCTTGGATGATCTTTTGATTTTATCATCCTAAACACTTGTTTGCATGTTACTCGATACACTACAATTACCTTTATGATGATATGTATGCTTATCTATTACTCAATACGCATATATGTGTTCCTTTAATTGAATTTTGAATGGTTATTTTTATGAGTTTAATTGTTAAGTATTAGATGATTCATGATGAAATAGAATTGATTGCAAAAGGGGAAAATAGAAATTTTTTTCAGGATCCGTAGAAAAACAGGAAAAACTAGAAAACTTCCGTATCTTCAGAGAACGGCCCCCATAAACATGGAGCGGCCCCCTTATATATTTGCCTGATTTTCTATGCAGTTGACCACTATCTCATCTAGGCCTCGTTGATTTCTGCTTTTTGATAAACATATTTTGGAATCTAAATCTTCAAACCCATGCCTTTCCTCTTCAATCCTTCTCTTCCACCTTAAATCATGTACTTCTCCTATTCTCTTTATCATCTTCATCTTCCTCAACCAAATTGTACCATGAATTCCACAAATGCTTCTTCTTCAAACCTTCCAAGAAAATCAAATTAACCATAATCCCTCCTAGACAATTGTTTGTCAACATCTCTAGTGATGAAGATGTCACCACCACACCTTCACCTACAACAACTTCTTCATCTCCAACTCCTCCAAATGCACCATCAAAAACTACATCCACTAATCAAACATCATCAAGTCAAGAAAACACATCTTCTTCCTTTCACTCAAAACTTCAAATTTCACCACCATCTTCACATGAACCAACTTCTCCTCATCAATTGAACCCTTTCATTGAAAACATCTTGGATGTCCCTCCTAGGCCTTTAAACCCTCAACCACTTCAAAGTCATCCTTCCTTGGATATCACACTCTCTTTGTCTCCAATTACTCCTCTTAATCACATTCATGACACTCCATCACCACCATCTCCACCACAACCTCAACCACCTATCATGGGTCATCCTCTTTTCTACAACCATCATGACTATCATGGCTCCACTTGTATTTGTTGTTTCCACAATCGTAACCTCCACTTGAACCTTCGAGATGAAATGAACATTATGTTTGCTCATCTTGAGTATCTTATAACCACCGCCTTGACAACCCATTTTCCACCTCCACCTTAAAAATCTTTTGCTTTAAAAGACATTCTCATGAAGTCAAGAATCATTTACTAGTCTTATCTATAACTCATGAATCTTCTAGGATTAATGTATTTTTAGACTTATGTTCACCTATGGTTTCTTAGATGCTTTAATATGTTGTGTTTTAGTTATGATTATCTCATGCTTGTATCATCATATATGTTGTCCTTGTGACTATATATGATTTCTTTATGAATTTAAATGAACTTTATTTATAAGTTTCTAAATGTGTAGATTATAATGATGAGATATTTGTCTTGCTATGTTGGTTTGCACTTGTGTCTCTAACCTTGTTTTGTAGCAAACTACTTATCGTAAGATCGATCCCTTGGTGCCCCGTACAAGGGGGAGCATACATCAAGGGGGAGTCTTTAATCGTCAATTTCTTTCTCTCTACTACAAATCGACGATCAACCTTTTTGGATTCGACAAAAAGGGGGAGAAATAGAATTTAACTCATTAATAATTTATAAACTTCTATTTTTATACTAAATGAGTTTATGTTTTGTCATCATCAAAAAGGGGGAGATTGTTAATACAAATAATGTATAAAAACGTTATTTATATTTTTCGACCTCTCGATGTTTTGATAATGACAAAATGTGAAAACGTTTACGATAAAATTAAACGTTTATAAATTACTAATCGTAAAATTTCATTTCTAAGATTAATCACCTAAGGTATGGATAAACAAATCATTAAACATGATTAGTGATCAAGAAAATAATTTTTCTTTCCTAAACCTTACATTTTTACAAAAGTGTTTTTATAAAAATATAAAAACAAAATATTTATTCATTAAAAGAAATGTTTTATTAAAAACATAAAATTTGAAATTCAAAATTTCCCCCCAAAATGGAAGGTTCTAAATCAGATACAACCTTATATATAAAGGACCGCCGGGACCGTCGTCAGCAACGGCTAGATTTTTTTTGTCCCTATAAATACTAGGCCACCCTATCTTAAAAACAGAACCTCTTGCCACAAATTTTTTCAGATCTGTTTTTCTCTCTTCCTTCTTTCTTTCTAAAACACATATCTTGATCACTAACATACCTTGATCTTGTTTCAAGTGATTAATTCTTTCTTCCTCCCTTCTTCCTCTAATCAAGTGCAAGAGAAGAACAATCGTATTCTTCTACATACGATTTGTTGTCAAGTGATCTTTCTCTTCCTCCTCAAGATCACATATATTCATTACATTTACTTAGTGTTGTTGTGTAAATTAGATTGTGTGTAGATCCAATAGTGTAAATTGTGTATTGGTGTGATTTGGATTGTGTGTCAATCCAAGGGTATATATATCTTGTGAGTGTATAAAGACTTAGTGAAGTCATAGATTGGTTCTAGCTAAGATTAGGACTCGACATCTAGCTTAGTGTCGGAAAAGGAAGTAAGCGACGTGTAAACGGTTTTCTCCGCCTAAAGGGAGCTTGTTGACATAGTGAAATCTCGAGTGGAGTACTCGGGGAGTGGAGTAGGAACGAAGAGGTGCTTCGTTGTCGAACCACTATAAATCTTGGTGTCTTGGTTTGATCGTTTCTTTCTTTATCTCTTTATTATTATTGCTTACTTTGTTCATTACATTAGATAATTTAGTTGTGATTCATATTGTTGATTGATTGACATATAACTCGAATCAAACATTTTTAAGTAAAGTTTTAAAAACACCAATTAACCGGTAAACTATTCAACCCCCCTTCTAGTTTCCTACACAGGAGCTGATGTGTCAGCTCCTGATTGGTCAGCAGGTAACATCCTTGTCCCCTCAGGAGCTGACCAATCATTTGCTGACCAATCAGGAGCTGACACATCAGCTCTTGTCCCCTCCTTATCATGTGCCCCTGGGGCACATATTAGAAAAACCCTTGATTTAAATAATTGAAATTATTGTAATGCTTTTTGTTTGTTTGTTTGTGTTGTTGGTGATTTTAGTGTCATCACTTATATTTTGTGTAATTGTGATCTACTTGAGATCAAGGGCTTAGTCAAGTTAAGTTATAGTCGAGTTTGGAGGTGTGGAGTGCACCCTCGTACTAGCTAGCTAGATGTCGCCAAAATAAGTGCAGGAGTCAAGGGGGCTGCTCTCCCTTGCGGGGTCAAGGGGCAGAGTCCCGTGCTGGGGTCCTGCTGCCAGGTCAGCGGGCGGGGGTCGGGGGGGCGCCCCTTGTTGGGTCTGGGGGCAACGACCCCAGCAGGGTTCGGGGCAGCGCCCCGACCCAAATGGTATATCTAGTGCTCTAAATTGTTTGATTTTATTAGAACGATAGAGAAATTAGCATGTTACTTATTAATTAGGGCCCCTACCATTATCCATAGCGAAAATCAGCTTACTTCTCATCTGATACTAGACTAACAAACAAGACTAGAAACACAATATTTTTGGAGCGCGTGGGTGCATACAAGCGAAATCAAAAAAAAAAAAATTTGTAAATTTGACCAGGTTACAAAATCCATGGGTATCTGGGGAACCACCTTGGTGCCGTCCCTGGAGGCTAATGACATGTTAAACACATAAACCCGGGAAAGGAAAGCAGTATTTAAACTGTGTGTGTAGCCTTTGATCATTCCCGATTGATTGGAATTTGATAGATGTGTCAAATTGAGCTCGTGATATCAAATTCTCTTTTCGATCTTAATCTCGGGTATTTTATGTAAGACCCAAAAAGTCCTATGGCAATAGTAGGTGCCAGTATCCATAGGCTCGTAGGTATGAGGATTTAATTGCTGTTATGTGAGTTGAACTAAACTGTTCTATTCTATGCTATGTTGTAGGTATTGATCACTAATGTTGAATCAAATCGTTTTTTTTCTTTTCGTTTTGTTTTAATTTGGATCTTATTGTTTTGAAGTTTGATGGGTATAAGTCTTGATTGTGTATGATATTGGCGGTGGAAGAATGAATATCGTAAAAGGTGTTGCCGGTCTTATTCGGAGGACATCAGGCTACGGTGGTGAGTTTGGCGTAGGGTCACCTTCTCACAGGTTCCCTGTTCCCACTCCAAAAATTCAATTCAGGTATTTTTCAGTATTTGCTGATTTCAATGCACTAAGTAACTATAATAAGCATAGTAAATGTATAAATCGATTCTACATTAGTTTTAAGATTTGGATGTTCTGGCAGTAATCCTAAATATCCATGTTGCCTGTAAGTGAACTGTTTCGACTTTTTAGTAACTATACATTTGAGTTAGCAATAGATAAATCCTAGATGATAGGGCTTGGTGCCACACAGGAAGAAAGCTCAATCTGATACGTTACTTACATTTCAAGTTGAAAGAAACGTAGGTATTAATGTATAATCATCTCTAGGAGAATGAAGCTTGAAGCCTGTGAGAACCAAACATGTATAGTCTGTACTTTGTAGTAACATAAAGTCATAAACAAGATACCATTATCTGTATATTAAAATTGTAAAAACTAAAGAAGGAAGGTTTATAGCACGAATTATGATAATAATGTCATGTAGACATGCTTTTGTTCTGTTCCAACTATCGAGGGAAGTTATTGGTCTTCTTTCTTATTCCGTCAGTCTCCATAATAATCACAGTAGCAAACAATTATGATCTTCTCCGTTCCTTTATCACTATATACCAAACTAGGATCAATTAAGTTAGTGTAGCGTCTAATCTTAAGAGCAACATCAGAATGACTCACTCTCTCCGGATGCAAGGAAAACGGATCCAATAAATACATAAAAAATCAAGTGTGCAGAGAAGTAAATCAACACAAGTTTTCAGTAATAGGCAGTGGCTTGCTCTCCAAGACTCCAACTTTGAGTCTAAAGTTTCATATGGTCTTGGTTCATAGTTTTTAGCTTGTATTCTAGGTTGCTTGGGCGCCCTTGGATTCCTGCGCATATGCAATGATGGTTGTTTTTACTTGCCTTTTTTTAAGCACTTGGTCATATTTGTATTATTTTGAAATTTAGTTTCATATATGACTTCAACCTTATTACAAACCCAAGCTTCCAATCTTTTGTTCTTGTCAGTGACATTGGCGATGAGGCGATTTTATCTACGCTTTGGCAGAGATATCAAAGTATTTCTGATAAGGTATGTCTTGAAAAATCTTTGTTTGTTAAGTGGTGATTGTTATTCACTATTCTTGGTAATACGATACTGTAAACTGGATATCATTGTGTCTTTGGAAAGCTTAAATGCTGTGCATTGATGCTATAGAAGACCGCCTGCATGTTTTTTTTCTTTTCTGTACAAATCATCTTGATGGCATGTCTCTTTTGGTTATATAGTGTGTTGTTTCTTGTTAGTGCTGTATTCTTTTATTTGAGAATTGCTAGTCATCTATGACAATAAATGTCAGTAAGAGGGAAAGTTAACATTTTATGATAATTTGCTCCATCAATCGTGCTCACAATAAATGTGATTAGTTAAAGAAGAGTAGCTTACAGTTTAAACCACCATATATCTGGAGATAATACATCTTCGTTCCCATTATTTCACCAATATGGGATGTTTTATGTACCAGAGTGTAGGCAAATGCATACGCCTCCCAAAAGCATGTATTGTGACATCACATTGTATACTGTAGCACTTCTTTTTGTTGTTGTATTGAACTATTTTGTACAGCGCATAATGAAATGTCTTAAATTCCAGGCGGAAAAACAAAAGGCGTTTCATGTGTTTCTAAAACAGTTTTTAGTAATTTACAAGAACTGGGAGCCATTTGATATAGATCATTCTTCAGAGGCGGCGGCTTCATCTGCTGTCTCATATGGGGACGACTCTCAAAATCCAGATGAGGTTGTCATAGGCTGTTCTGCTGCTCTTCTGTGAATCATAGTGGTCCTAATTGTAGAAGGTTACGCACATATAACATCATGGTCACATGATAAGTAAGTTAAGCTTTTCTGCACTTTGTTTCGTAAGGTTATTATGGACTTCGATATCAAAACTCATGCACATGTAAACTTTTTCTTGTTGGAACAAAAAGATTAAGGACTTGAAATATGAAACTTGTACAGATGAAATCCTTGTTTGCTGAATTATTATAAAATTACAGATTAAATCATTAAAAAGTAAGTATTATCCGTTAATATTCATGGTATCATTTTACATATTAAAAACACACTAAAAGTTAACCTTGATATTATTTACCCGTTTATTATTATTATCTATTATTTTGGGTAAAGTATATTTACCAGTTTATATTATATAAATTTTGGTTTACTAAAGGGCTTGTAGCCTAGCGGCATCCGTGAGATGCTTCCTAACTAAGTGGTTTGGGTTCAAGTTAATGTTAATTAGTGCTGGTGCATAACTGTATATCACTGATCTCAAGCTGTTTTGTGGGCTGGTAGGCTTAGACACCGCCATCATAACTTTGCTTATGATTTAATACTATCCTTTGTCACTGAAGTCCTTGTCCTTAACTTGAATAAATGAAGCTCATAGGCACTCATTTATATATATATATATGGAGATTTCTCTTAGTTAGATGACATCGCTAAACATTAATGGTTTGCCATCATCTACAGTCATATCAGGGACTTCAAGTAGCTTGGCCATCACATCTGAAGGTTTTGCTGTCTTGAATGCTTTGATTATCATAACCCGGTCAATGGCTAATTGTAAAGTGTTGGGCTATTATGGTGGCATTCAAAAGCTGACGGCACTAATGAAAGGTATGCTTTTTAGTTATACGTCTTGTGCACTTTACTTTATAGTTTCTATGTGGCGATTTTGCATTAAAATTCAGTATTTGTGATTGTTCGTGTCTAGCATATAATAATTTAGTATCTTTTTTCAGCGGCTGTTGTCCAATTGAAAACCATTGCTGGCGCGCTTTCAGCTGATGAAACCTTATCAAGTAGTAATGTAGGGAAAGCTGGTTTCTTACAAAAGATACTTGTACGCGTGATTTCAATTGTATGCGGCTTTATCAATTTACGAGTAGATGTATATGGAAAAGTTCTGATAGACATTGATAATCTGGAGTCTTCTGTTGAAAGAATCGCCACAACTCCAGAACCTTTCCAAGATTTAAGGGATCCTCTTTCTGAAAAAAGAGTGCAGTGGCATCAGAAGGCAGTCATATCAGTGATGGAGGCTGGTGGTCTTAATTGGTTAGTAGGTAAGGTATGCATCTTCAGGTTTTATCTTAACTGGGTAGTATGTTGAGAACAAAAAAAGCTGAATATCTGAGATAGATAGATGAAATAGGGTTGTTGATCACTGCAGCAACAAACATTAAAGTTTTTTCATTATTTATAATTTCTCTCGTTTAGTTGCTTATTATTTGTCCCGAAAAAAGGATTTTGTACTCCAAAACCTTAAGTTAGCATACATCGAAGTATTTTCATTATATAGACTTTGTCCAGTTTTGGGTGCTAAGCATTTGTCTGCTAGGCCACTCCCTTTGGGTTGTGTATTGCTGTTTATGGGCTCAAAGGACTCTTATAATAGGCACATTAAGGTTATCTAGTTACTTGTGGTTTAATACATTACTATTATCCTCCTCCTATTGCCATCATGAACATTAGATTGACATATTTATGTAACTTGCATGTTGTGGGCTGTTTCTCTCACCAACTAAATATAATATTAACTTAAGCTCAAGTCTTCTATATCATGTGTACATGCTCAAGTTTCTGTCCCAACTTATCATAGAGAACACTATAAGAAGTCGGCCAAACTCTGCATTTTTTGATAGTTGTGTCTCAGTTCTTGAGTTCAGTCTCACATACATGCTTATCCTTGTTGAAAGAGAATATCAGAAGATAATAGCAAGAAGTTTTCTTTTTCTATTCAAGTTTAGGTTTCTATTTGAGAACTAATAAATTCATGTGTCTTCCAGAGCTGTTGCGCGTGGTTAGAAGATTAAGCTTGAAAGAACAATGGACAGATTTATCTCTTCAGTATCTGACTCTAAGAACTCTTCAGTTGGCACTAACTGATAACCCACGTGGTCAAAACCATTTTCGGAGCATTGGAGGTCTTGAAGTGCTGTTAGATTATCTGGGAGCTTCATCAGTTAACTCTTTAAGATCAAGGAATTCCTCTTCTTCTGATAATGGAAGGTAATATACATGTAATTTGCCATTTATATATTAAGCCAGGGATCATGGATTATGATTATGCAAAAAAGCTTTTCTGCTAGAAAGAAAACTTTATTTTCATGGATTTTCTTGTTGCCTTATTGTTATGTCCGTCTCATGTTACACGTGGACATCCTGAACCATAATATAAGGGAAATCAGACAATGCCCGTAAAGCTAAAAGTAGAACAATCATCACATTCTTATCCATCTGCAGAAAGTGTATACATTTGGTGAAAACTTTTTTTTTTGAATGGCAACAAAAGATAAATATGTTTACAGAAATTGTATAATACTTTGTATGCTCTGTTATAAGTTATTTGTCTTTTCAGCTTCTGAACCAGAAAACCACAAACCTCGTGCCGTGTAAATTCTGTATCAATGCATGCTTGTGCCTTTTTTGAGTTTTTATGGTTTGTTCTCCTTGCATAATATTATAATTTTGATTGACCTGACCGTTTAGTTTATCTCAATTTTAGCAGTGACGGAAACCATTTAAAGTGGATTTTGCAGCTCCATCTTCTTTCTTTGGAGGTTCTCAGGGAAGCTGTGTATCCTTTCCATTGATGCGCTATTTGTGAACAATAGAAATAAACTACATGCTACATCATTGCACCTTTATAATATTAACTGTGTAAAAACTTGTTAGAGGGAAAATATATCTGAATAAACCATTCACATTTATCACCTTAAAATAAAAACATTAGCATCTAGCTTGCTGTAGGGTGTTTAATCTGAGTCTGTGAAAGTTAACTACTAACAAAGCGATGGTTGTTGTACTATTCCTTATGATTTGATGCACTTAACCATGTAAAAGCTTTGGCAATTTGCACAATTTGCAATTCTTATGTGAAAACGGGAGAGTGCACAAGTTTGCGAATAGCTTTTGCCTGCCAGCATTCGTGTTTCAAGAATTCATGCAGAAAGTAAGTAACTTATATGTATTGGATGATACGAAAATCCCTTCCTTTGACGATAGTGAGGGCAGACAACAATATTCAAAATACCTGGGGGGTAAACATTAAACAGAAACATTTAAACTGTTAATACACCTGTTGCCAATTACTGGAAGTTCTTATACTGTCAGTTTGAGCAAAGCATTCTATTCCTTCGTTCTTACATTGGAGGATCTAAGATCACATCAAGTGCAATCATCAAGTCGCCATACTTATCCATTTTCTTCTGTGTATGGGGAACTTTCAATAAAGTTCATTGTGAGGGTTCTTCTAACTGTGTTTCCTAGCATCAAGACCTTTTCAGATCAAACTGAGCTTCCCACTCACTTAAGGTGAATCTTTTCTCAACATATTCTGTTCACCAAGATGATTATGTATGATATATGTATAGTAGAAACGGAAGTGATCACTTCTACCCTTTTTCACTGACGTAGTTTTCTTCATGTTCATACGATTGCAGGATATTCTTGTATTCACTGCAACACTATATGCTCTTCGTATTTAGGAAGATTCTTGTTTTATCTCCTTCGTTACTTAATGTATTCCGGTCTGAAGGGGCGTGGGATTTTATCTTTTCCGAGCACTTCTATTTTGGAAGTAGTTCAACAGTGATTCCTGAAGCTTATATTAACTATAGTGATGTTCGTCCTTGGAGCAATGAGCCCTATACTCGTTCAAAATCCTTCAACAAACAAGTACCAAGTAATGAAGCTGACATCCTCCAAACTAATGTAATTTCAGTTATTGAGTTTGCTGCAACTCTGGATGTAATTTCTCATAATATGGTGAGTGCTTTCTCTTTTTTTCCTTTTGACCGTTTTGTATCATATGAAGGCTCCACAATGAGTGTCAATTTCTTTCTTATGTATTACAAGTGAGTACACGATGCAAGTTAAATGAGTGAAACTAAGATGTTACTCCATGGTCTCCTTTTTTGTTCTACTTTATATTAAGATCATCAGAAATTATTGTTTAACTATCGAATGTTTTTGTTTTGGCAGCCCGAATGCTCTGTACTTATAAGCTCTCTTGAGCTGTTCGCTTGTAATCCCGATGTTGCCACTGGTTTAGCGAAGTGTCTACTCCACATTTTGCAGCTTGCACCTGAGAAAACTGTTTCCTCTTTTAATACGCTTGATGCAATTCCTCGAGTTCTGAAAGTTGCTTGTGTTCAAGCTCAAGAGTCTAAAAGGCCTGTGAGTGATTTGAGTAGCAGCCAAGAAATGATTGCTTTATCACCTTCAAAGAAATCAAATTCACCAGAGATCGTTCATCGTTGGCGTGACTGTATGGAAGCTTGCATTCAGCTCTTTGCGGAATACTTCGCGGTAACTGAAGAAGCAAAATGTCTTGTTTTGGATAGCTCTACTTGTATTGACTGTTTGTTTGATCTTTTCTGGGAAGAATCTTTGAGAAGTTCCATGCTTTCTTATATTTTTGCCCTGATGAAGGTATCACTTTGCTCACTTTGTGTGTGTTTTTGTGTGTGTGTGTGTTCTTGTATTTGACCTGGTTGCATGGGGTGACCTGCAGTTCATTCCGTCTTCTGAAGATGACCGAAAGGCGAAGTTATATTTATGTTCAAAATACTTGGAAACCTTTACACATGTCAAAGAGCGGGAGGAAAACTTTGCGAAATTATCAGTTGATCTGTTGGTTGGGATGAGAGACATGCTTGTGAAAGACCGAATGGTATATTTTTCTGAAATATTTCTCTTAGTCTTGTATACTGCATTAACGTGGATTGCTTCTTGGAGTTGAAAGGTTCTGAAAATGGGTCCTCCCATTTTTCGTATGTTTGCAGTACTTCCAGACTTTATTCCGTGATGGTGAGTGTTTTCTGCACGTTGTATCTTTATTACATGGGAACGCTGAAGATGAAGAGGGTGAAAAGCTTGTTCTGAATGTTCTACAAACTCTAACGTCTCTGCTTACTGGTAATGATGCCTCAAAGGTACCGGTTTCATTTATCTTTGTTTAATAAGTAGTCTAGGACTCTAGAGTTTTATACTCCTTGCACTTTTGTCTATCTTGCAAATTAGTTGAAGCCTCACATTGTCAAACACTCAAACTCTCTTTCACTTACTACACCATGATACACTATTCTAGTCAATCCTTATGGTTTATATCCGCAAATGATGGTAGTCTTAATTTTATTGCTGTGAAAAAAACAACATTTTACAAAGTAGCATTCTGTGGTAGGTTCAAAATTGATACGTTACCAACAGCATGGAATGTAATTGTACCCTTCTTTATGCATCCAATCTCTTGTGATTATTTTTATCGTTCCGTCCACAGTACATATTTATTCCGTCATATAATGAAGCTTCATAACATATACTTTCTGCTAATAAATGGCGACTATTATTAGAGTCGAGTTTTCTGGTCGTTCTCTGCAAACATATTAACCGGCGAACGAAGCACGAGTCCTGGACCCGACTGACTGGTACCGGCACAGGGTTCTGGTAAAACCATACTAGCCGATGTTGTACCATTTTATTCAAAAAGCACACAGGATACACGAAATGCTTGACGAAACACAAACGCGCTTTTAGTCAAAGCTGTTAGAGATATTAGTTTTACAGTTTTACATGCATGCGAACCATGCACACACGTGTCTGCGTAAACATAAAGAATGATTCAGCTAATGTTTGTAAAGTGTGTAGCCCGCCACTCCACATAGACCCACAGACCTACACCAAAACTTTTGTGAATGGTGTAATTTTTACTGTAGGTCGAAAATAATAGGTTACGATTTAGTATTAGATGCATTGATAAGATTATTGGAAGGTTATGATTTTAGTTACTCAGACAACAATACATGTTAGGATTGGGCATGCATGAAAATGCATGAAAGGGGTGTTTGGGGGTATTTGGATCAGGTACTAATTAAAAAAAATAACCCTTCAAATTTGGGTACCAAAACTGGTACAAACTGAGCCAATCTCGGACCGGTACCGATATGTACCGTTTTTCGGCTCAATTACCAGTACCAGAACTGGACCGGATTCCAGGAACCGGTTCGGTGCCGGGATTCCGATAGTCATGCTCATCCCTATACACAACCGTAAATGTCGATGTGGAGTCAGACGGATTTTCGTACCTTAAGGTTTTGATGTTGTCAATTGTCACAATTGGAAAGTTCATTGAGAACAACTTTTCAGCGCACTTGCTTGTTAATCAACTTTGGTCACATTGTCCATAGTCATTATTGAAAGCCTCACTGTTTCATTGTAACACGGGATGTTGTACATGATGATGCGTAGTCTATTATTTCTTGTTACAGTTTGACCTATTTTAAGATGGCAAAAGACTGTGATGATAGTTACAATCTTTCACGTTCTGTGTAATTCTAAACTATGTTTTCATTTCTTCACAGTTTCAATTTTATGGGCACAAACATTATCAACACCTAATTATTGTGCTTATACATTTTTATGTATGATAAGCCTATCTCAGAATTTAATTAAATTTATTGATACCTGAATTTTCTGTAGGTTGCTTTCCGAGCTCTTGTTGGCAAGGGCTATCAGACACTGCAAAGTTTGCTGTTAGATTTCTGTCACAGGAGACCAAATGCAGGTCTTTTAACTGCTTTGCTTGATATGCTTGTTGATGGGAAGTTTGATCTTAAGAAGAGTCCAATTATGAGGGTATATTTTCAAAACCTTGTCTGATACGGATTTGGTATCAACAGTCTAAGCTCATCTTATGCTATAGTTATTGGCAAACCTAACTAAATAGTTGTCAAACTTTTTCCTACTGAACTTTCAATATTGCTTAAGGGTTGTGAATTTTTTTGATTTTATGACTTGCAAGATGTATTTTCTATTTTACCTGGTTACATATGATGATGTGGTCTGCCAATTATGTAAAATAGCTCACTGCGTCTCAAGTTGTATTAATCTGATGATGTGGATGTCCATTGATTTTGTGAAATAGCTTACTGGATGTCACATTATCAGTGTTTTTACAATGGGGACGTCAAGTTAGCTATGTTACACAATTAGCATATGCCACTTCAACATCTGATATTGGTGATATAGGTTGTAGGTCAGTTTTAATGAGCATGTCAAACATTGAAACATACTTGACACTTGTGATTAAACCTTCTTAAAAGATATTTGAGTGACCTAAGTGGAACAATAGTGTATATTTGCTTATTAATTTGAAATTGTGGTCCAGCAGCTGATTTTGATGTTTTTTCTTTCTTTGGCATCAGAATGAAGATGTTATCTTGCTTTATCTGAGTGTATTGCAGAAGGTTGGTTAATCACCTTCCACTTGGTATCATTGCTCTATTATGTTGGTATCCTTTAGAGTTAGCATATTGTTTTATTAGATTAGGTATAGTTCTGACTCATTACTATTCATCTTAAAACTGGGCAGAGCAGTGACTCGATGCGAAATGAAGGGCTGAACATATTTCTTCATCTGCTGAGAGATTCAATATCAAATAGAGCTTCTTGTGTTCGAGTGGGAATGCTTAGCTTTCTTCTTGACTGGTTTCCTTGTGAAGATAATGAAAGTGTTGTCCTGAAAATTGGACAGCTAATCCAGGTCACTGGTGGACATAGTGTATCTGGGAAGGAAATTCGCAAAATATTTGCTCTACTTAGAAGTGAAAAAGTTGGGATGCGGCAACAGTACTGCTCACTATTGCTAACCAATATTTCCTCAATGCTGAATGAAAAAGGACCAACAGCCTTCTTCAATTTTGATGGATATGATTCGGTAAGTTTGGTGGCATTAATGAATCTTGTTATTATTTTACAGCTAACTTAGGCCAACAGTTTCAAAACATAAAAGGTTTAGCATGATAATAGTGCTGCTGATTCATGTGCTATGATCACAAACTGATAAATACTTTTCATTCTTCCATATCTTGTTTATATATGTACACATATATGTAGTCATTTAACGTGCACACTTGTATTTATATAATGTGTATTATCTAGCCAGAAGTATTACTGCAATTTTTGGCTTTTGAAAATAATAATTAATCTACTCAAGGTCAAATTCTGAACTCTTTGTCTTGCATTTTATGAATCTGTCGTCCATTGAGCACAATTTAAATGGAGCTCTCTGAATTTAGCTCATTCAGCAGAGTTAAGGGTCTACTTGAAGATTATTATGCATTGTAAATCATTTGTGGATGAATATCATAAGTGAGATAAGTTTCGTATTTGTGGTTATTGCTATAATATCAATATCCTCGTATTTTATTCGTGATGCCTTTGAAGCTAATGCACCAAAGTTATGTTGGCTGATGCATAATTATTATATTCATCTAAAGTCAGTTTCGTTTTCTTGCAGGGAATAATAATTAACACGCCGGTGCAGTGGCCTCATTATAGGGGATTTTCTTTTTCTTGTTGGCTTCGGGTAGAAAGCTTTCCCACAAACGGAACAATGGGGCTCTTTAGTTTCCTTTCAGAAAGTAAAAAAGGGTGTTTGGCTGTTCTTGCAAAGGATAGGCTATTTTTTGAGGTAGAATGATATGTTCCTGTTAAAGCAGCTGTTTATTTTTTTTGTGCATTTTGTTTTCTATAGCTGCTTATATTGTCAATAAATATGATAATTTTGTTTACTTAGAGCATTTATTCTGTATCAATACCAGCTTTGCACGATTGATATATTGCTTTTCGTTAAGAAGTTTTAGCACACTCTTATTGTTTGTTTTTTCTTTATCTTTTGCAGGCTGTTTACCAGAAACGCCAGTGTGTTTCATTGCCTCTCAGTCTTGTTGGTAAAAGATGGCATTTTCTGTGCATAACTCACAGTATTGGCAGAGCTTTCTCAGGAGGGAGTCATTTAAAATGTTATTTGGATGGAGTTCTTGTTTCCTCAGAAAAGTGCAGGTTCGATCTCACTTCCGTTTTGTGTTACCCTGGATTTCTAGATTCTTTTTTTTGGTGGATTTTTCTTATAAGTACCTTGAAGTATCTTTGTGCTCTTTTCTTCTCATGTATAGAAAATAATCTTGCTCTTATTTTTTATGTTCATTTGATCAGCTATGCCAAAGTCACCGAACCTTTGACCAGTTGCATGATAGGAGCACCAATTTTTGCATTCTTTTGAGGAGACGCTGCTTCCTCTTCAAGCAAAGAATCATATCCATTTTTTGGTCAAATTGGTCCCGTCTATCTCTTTAATGATGCTATCACTTCTGAGCAAGTGCAAGGAATATATTTTCTAGGACCGAGCTATATGTACTCGTTTCTTGATAATGAAATGGCAATTTCTGGTGATAACCTGTTGCCCAGTGGAGTTCTTGATGCCAAAGATGGTCTTGCCTCCAAGATTGTTTTCGGACTTAATGCACAGGTTTTCCTTTTTAAGTTCCGTGTTAAGAATACCACCCAGGTATTGAAAAGGTTATAACTTAAGGCCACCCACACATAAACAGCATTTCAGGCTACAAAAGCGTCAATTAGCTTGCATCTAGACAAAGCGAATACCTTATTGTACAAATGACAAAATTCGACCTAGTATTAAATAATATGTTAATCATTTGTCGACACCTCATCAGTATTTTTTATCATCTGACAAGTTTTTGGCATCAACAAAGCCAATTGATATTTGGGTAGCTTGTAATCATGTTCTGATATCTATATGTTTATCCTAAATATATACATGTCTACACAACTAAAAAGCTAGACAATTAAAGAGTTCTGTGCTGTTCTCATTTGCAGGCTAGTAATCGTAGGACATTGTTTAATGTTTCACCTCTGCTCGATCATGCACTTGACAAGAGCCCATTTGAGGCAACTGTAAAAAGTGGGACCCAACTATGTTCTCGCCGCTTGTTGCAACAGATTATCTACTGTGCTGGGGGTGTTTCTGTCTTTTTCCCTCTCTTCACTCGCATTGATTTGTATGAGGATGACAGTCAACAACTTGGACACAATTTGCTTACACCGATAACAAAAGAGCGTTTAACTGCTGAAATCATTGAGCTTATTGCTTCTGTTTTGGATGAGAACCTGCCTAATCAACAACAGATGCTCAATCTATCTGGATTTTCAGTTCTTGGTTTTTGTTGCACAATATGTTCATCACTGCAGCTTAATATGGGAAACCTTATCGGCCTGAAACATATGCTAATTGTTATCTCAAATTGTGGTCGGTAACATTTTAAGATTTTTTAAATAATCGTCTATTTATTACACGTCTCTTATTATACTATGTTTAATGTTTGTGTAGGCTTGGCTGAAGTTCTTGTTAAGGATGCAATCTCACACGTATTTCTCAATCCTTTCATCTGGGTATATGCTGGCTATAAAGTGCAAAGAGAACTTTACATGTTTCTCATTCAGCAATTTGATAACGATCCGAGGCTTCTCCGGAGTCTATGTCGCTTTCCACGTATCCTTGATATAATATTCACCAAAATTTTACTGGGATAACATGGCATCTCATTCCAATGCTGGAAGCAAACCTCTGTTGCCTATTACCAATAAAGACTTTGGAGAGAGGCCTAACAATGAAGAAATACAAAAAATACGTCTCCTTTTGCTAAGTGTTGGTGAGATGAGTCTCAGGTATGCCTTTTCTTGACCCATAGTTAATTATCAAGAGTCTATGGTCTCTCTTTTCTGTTAAGATCTCGCCTTTTAGCCTGAATTAGCGGGTCTCATTTCTAAGACTGTTTTTCTGAATATTTAGCTCACAACATATATTCTTTGGGGTTTCTTGCCAAATATAATTAAACATGGCTGTATTTGCAGGGAGCATATTGCAGTGTCAGATATTGAATCCCTTGTATCTTTTTTGGAGACAAGTCAAGACATGGCATGCATTGAAGATATTTTACATATGATTATCCGAGCTCTTTCTCAAAAATCTTTGCTGGTGTCTTTTCTTGATCAAGTCAATTTAGTTGGTGGCTGTCATCTTTTCATCAATTTGCTTCAAAGGTATCTAATATTTGTGGTCATAAAAAAAAACTTATTCATCTGCATGGGACATTTTTTAATTCATATCTGCTTTAGTCTTCAGTCTGGTGCACCTTGTTGATACCTGGTTTGATCTGTCTACGCCTCTTTTCATTTATTGAAACACTGATGTATAATCCTATTTCTAGTTTATGACGTTGCCATGAAAGGTCATAAACGTATTAACTTTTGAACTCTAGTTCAAAATAGAAATAGAGTCAGAACTAATTTGTTTTTTGTTTTAGGAACTATGAACCAGTCCGATTGCTTGGCTTGCAGCTCTTGGGAAGACTTTTGGTTGCTGTTCCATCTGAGAAGAAGGGGTCGAGCTTTTTTACTTTGGCTATAGGAAGATCAAAGTCTCATCTAGAAGGTCCCAAAAGGGTGGAGTCAAAGTTGCAGCCCATTTACTCTGCCATGTCAGACAGGCTCGTTACGTTTCCCTCAGACAGACGTTCTGTGCAACTTTTTTGATGTTCTCTCTTGGTGGTGCTAAGACAAAACAGGTGATATAAAATTACTAAAATTTTTTCAGTTTCATATAATTGTGTCATTGCCTCATTGATCGTTTTTAGCTGCCGGCAGTTTTCTCTTTTCCAGTCAAATATGCATTTGGATTATTTTTCTCATTATACTCTGATAAAGGCACTTACTTAGCAGAAAGTACTCTGGTGATGGTATGCTGTTCATACAAAGGCATAATCAGCCGGAGAGGCAAAGGGTCAAAGGCGGCAAACGCACAGTTTTTCTACCTCAAATTTTAGTGCTCATTTTTAAGTTTTTGTTGATTGTGTAGATGTGAATGCAAGAATATAAATTATGGGGAGATCTCCTTGAATTGCTAGATTCAAATGTCTCTTACATGGAGGCTTTTATGAGTAAGCGGTTTAGTAACAATATTTTCTTAGCTTCTTTTTCGTAAATTTTTTTGATAATTTCAAGGATTTGATTTTCTAGTGAAATTGGATGGATGGATGGTTAGTTGCTTCCTCGAAGCTTGATGTGCTGAAAACATACAAAATGCCATCACAAGCTCACAATGACAGGGACTTAGTTGAGCAAGGTCATGCAAGGAACTTATTTTCTGTAGTTCTTTGTCACTATGTACAGTCGGTAAAAGGTGTTGGCAACATTTAGATGTAAACTGTGATTTTTTCTCCTCATTTAAGTGTCAACATGTATGTTCATCCTTTTCCTTGTCCTAAATTTTTTTTTTTTTTTCAATTTTGGTTTGTGTGAACAATTTTGTTACTTTTGTACAGGGTGGCAAATCATATCAATATCTGACTTCAATGTTATATATGACGGAATTGTTAACGCGGCATCTGTAGACTTGTCTTCCAAAGAAATATTATTTACTTACTACCATGTCGTGACATCACATTTTATCTTTAAAATTAAATTGTTGAAATGTGATTTCTGTACTCGATAACATGCTTCCGGTTTGTTGTTTATCTCAGGTTGTCCTTCAATTAACTATGTATTACTGTGTTGGTTAGATGGTTCATAGTTGTATTGATTGCTACAATGGTTACAAAGGTTGCTAAGTGCCAAGTGGTTGCGTATTTTTTTTATATATGTTATTGTGTTGATTCTTAGTGGTTGTGTTTTGTTTTTGCTATATTAGTATTATGGTGTTTTAAAATGTGGGTGGACTGGTTAATTTAGGTGGCATAGTTTGTCTATTTGTTGCTTGTGCTTTTGGGGGTTTGGGGGGGAGGTAGTTTTTATTATGGTTGGTGGTGAGTTTGGGTGGGGGTTGTTTGTTTTTGGGTTAGGATAGGTGTTTGATGGGGTTTGGTGGGGGGGTAGGTGACTGGGGCCTGTTTTTATTCACACGGGGGGTCGGGTGGGTTGTATTTTGGGGGGTTTTTGGGTGTTGGGGGTGTTGGTTTTTTTGCGTTTTTTTTTATTGATGTTGGTTAGTTTTTGTTTTTTTTGGGTTCCGTGGCAATGTGGGGTGGTGGGGGTGAATTCAGACTGGGTTGTTGTTTGGCTGGACGATATTAGGTGTGGGGGGGGGTTGGTAAGGAATGTGTCGGGTCTAGGTGGGTGGGGGGTTGGAGGTGGTCTTTGTAATTATATTATACAAGTATGGTTTAATTTATAAAAAGTATATATAAACTAGTTGCTTAAAAATTTACTTATTAAGTTTATAAGTGAAAAAGATGTAAGGACTTGTTATCATGGACATTACTTGGACAAATGATGGACTAAAGAGCCTAAAATATATGAGACTTATGTTATAAAGTGTTGTAGAAGACTTGTGGAAAGTTAACTAAGCTAAAAACTTATAAAAACAAGTTTTACACACATTTTAACCTAATGATCAAAACCTACTGTTTTAATTATGAAAATAAAGTATTTATTTTATATTTTATTAAAACACTACATGTCATGACGATCGTAGGTGTAACAACCCGAGTTTCAGGTCAACGTTTATCCCGAGCTAAGATAATTATTTTTGCTACGTAATTAATTATAGTCGTTTATGCTATATAAGGTTTGATGAAAATTTCCATTTATAGGGTAATTTCAAGCTGTGATTGAGTTTCTATTTGTTTTTAGCGTCTAAGAAAGTCAGAAAAATTTATATTGTTGCTCCGAGAGCGTGATTATGTTATTTTTGTATTTTACGGCGTTTCCTCGAGTTTTTTTAAAAACCGTGTTTGAAGGTCGTATTTTACATGGTTTAAAGTTTTATTTAACGTTTTAAAGTAAAATTAGTGGGACGGATTTAAAATATTTACTAACGTGGTGTAACCCGAGTTTTTGGCCGATTTTATTAACAAAATAAATGCTTTGTACTAGTTTTAAAAGGACTTAATGATGGAAGGACCTAAATTGCCAAAGTGCTAAACTTGTTTTCTATAAATAGAACCTCACACACACACTTATAACTTTTACCAAAATCATTTTCTTCCTCCCTTCTTTCTCTTGTTTGAACCGGCCACCCAAACGCCACCATTTTCCTGTCAAATCTTCGACATGCATTAAGATCTAATTACATATTATCAATCCTTGTTTCAAGAGCTACAAATCTTACTATTAAAATCCTACATGCATTATGATTTGGAGAAGTTAGATTTTTGGTGTGTTCTTACAATTTTCGTGTATAAGAGGGTGTTTAAAAGAGCTAGATTGTTGTTATTAGCAAGAGATTGTGTTGAAAAAGGTTTCATTTATTTGGGTTTGGGTTTCGTCCGATTTCAAAGGCAAGGGGGAAACCATAGTTTGATTTTCTTATAAGTATTTTGAGCTTCCATTTATGTTTATGTGTTGGTTAATTTGTGTATATTGCGTGTTATATAATTATTACTATAAGATTCAAGTGTGGAAATTACTGAAAGTGTGTTTGGTTATTGACAAACGTTTGATGGTTTTGGTATGCTTAAATAGGTAGCTAAGCATGTTTTGATAGTTGGATTATGTCAAAAATGTCGTTTTAATAGGTTTTGGGTTGACCAAGTTTGACAAGAAAGTTTGACTTACCCTTAGCGAGTCGAGAAATTTTTTATAGCTATTTTTTATGATGTCAAGTGATAGTGTTCGCCTTTAGCTATGTTTCGCTAGGTGGATCGTCACGTAACTCTTAATAATGAACGTTTTACGGCCGAGTCAAGTTTGGTTATTTTTGTTGTAAAAGTCAACTACAAAGTTTGACTTTTGAAAGTCAAACTTGCGTAAACTTTTGAATATAGTCTATAATGAGCAAAGGGTTTGTAATGTTAGTTAATTGATAATGAAATATGAAGTTCGGATTATATTATCCTTATTTTCGGTACTTTCTAAAAATGGAAACTTTGTGGAAAAATGTCATGATATTGTTAGTGCGTCAAAGTGAAATGTTTTGCGTCGCACTTGGAGAATATAGTATATGATTGTGTAAAACCTCGTATTTAAGGTCACTACTTAATCTAAATTTTTAATTAATTTCTTTTAAGTTTTAAATAATTCATTTTATTAACTTAATCGATTTTTATTAAAATCGTCAATTTTAAAACCCTCGCGAATCCTACAATTTAAATTTATTCGTTTTTTATAATCAAGAAATCAACGATTCCGTATTCGGGCCTTGAGAGCCTAATTATTTTTGTTTTTTATAATAATTGTCTTTCTTAAGTTTTAAATTGCACCCGAGATGAAAATCACGATTTAGGAAAAAGTATCGGACTAGGAAAGGTTATTAGGCCCGAGATTAATAGGTATTATTAGTTAGGCAAAAATGGAACAAAGCCTACTCTCCCCCCTCTCTTTTGCGTCAATCGACCACAACCCACACACAGTCCTTTATAATTTTTTTATATAAGCCTACAAACACACACAAATCCTCATAACATTTAAAAACACACACACAGGAAAAACCATCTGACTCCTCCCTCTTTTCTCTCTACTGTTTGACCCACAGGCAACCAAAACCACCATCATCTCCATCAAAACTTCATAAAATCACTTCCTTTTTACACCAAAAGATCCCTAAAATTATCCTTAACCTATTCCTACAACTAAAATCAATCATGCACATGATTTAGAAAATCTTGATTTTCAAGAACATGGAGATTTTTAGGGTTTTTACTTGATTGAAGGCTACAAGATTATTAAGGGTTTGATAATAAGTGGTTACAAACAAGGATTAGAGTATAAAAAGGCTAGGGTTTCCTTTGGTTTGGTCTTGGTTGATTCGGAAGCCAACACAACACCCCTTAGGGTTTGCGTTTGATCTCTTAAATTGTCCCATTGTAAGTTAAAAGTGTTCCTTAAACTCCTTTCTTTTATTGTTTTGATTTTGTTAATTGCATGTTCTTGATTTTTGATTTTATTGAACATGCAAGTAATTTTTATGATTGATCTTAGTTAGTTAGTGTAAGTAAAGTGTAATGGATTTCAGGTATGTTACATTGATGTATCTTGGCCTTATGATGGATCAATTGATGATTTGGAAGTGTTTGGATTGAGATTAGAGGTAGATTTAGGGACTGTTTCCAGGTCAGTAGCAAAACATGGGGTTTTCTCAAAAAAATTAGCTTAGGGTCTGTGAATAAAAGACATGTTTGTATAGATATAATTCTTAGGTACATGTGACGAATTGGACGCTCTTGTATTGATTCCGGATGAAGGAGATACTGCCTTTTTACGGAAGAAGGTCAAATCTGGAGCGGCTGTTGGAAAACTTATTTTGCTCCAGGTTTTTTTACAGTGAGTTGAGGTTTTAAAACATGTCTAAACACTAGACATTATAAGCCTTCATTTATCTTTGGATTCAACTTAATAGCTATTATAGAATAGGATTTATGGCCGAAACCGTAAATGATAGAAATTCAGTCAACTTTCTGTTTTGAGTTATGGTTAGTAAAAACTCATTTCCCGTGGATTGGTAAATGGTTTGATTGATTGGCTTAAAGTTCTGGAAACTAGACTTAAGTATCTTTCCAGGGGTGAAAACCCCATCCTTGTATCTTTTATAGGTTAAGAGATACGATGGTGTAAAGATGACTAAAATTCAGTAACATGGTTTTTACGTCTTTTCTTGAGAAATAAAAGTGTGAACACATGGTAATGAGATAAGAATATTTAAGCGAAACTTAGTAGACACTCAATTGGGTATAAGTGCAGGTTATGTACCAAATTGGAGATAAAAATGCCTTGGTTAAGTCTTGGTGCAATGTCGTTCATGTTTCGGATTTTTGACTAGTATTATATAACTATTTTTACTATAACGATTTCATTTATAATTCTAAGTCGCGACTTGCTTTATAGGTCTCGGCTAATTTTTGGAGTCTTCTATCTCGTTGATTTCTCATTTGATCTTCTACTCACGGTGAGTTCATAGCCTCGCCTTTACTACTTTAATTGTTTTCTTAAAAACCCCGCGAGGGAGATACATGCTTGTTTTTATAAAATTAAACACAAATTGTTTTCCTTTATGCTGGACCCGAATGTATGATTAATGCTTGAGTACCTATTGCTAAAGTCCCTAATATATCGTGAACCGTAACTACATGTGATGGGTGGACGCTAGGATAATAAATAGTACTATGGGGTGACTCCCCGTCCGAGGTTTGTATCCTTTTGGAACACCCACTTTCAACGGATATATTATTCTGATAACTACATGTATATAGCAATAATACCTAATCCGATTGGGGCAACATAATTTATTCTCATCAAAGAAGTTGGATGTCACGAGCTCAATGCATTATTAATTATAACTTGTTTGATCCACAAGTTTTCGATGATTTAATATTTGTGTTCTAAATCTTTATACTTAACTAAACCTATGAATTTCACTCAACGTTTTGTTGACTTTTTAGCATGTTTATCTCAGGTAAGGTTAGAAGTACAAGTGCAAGACAAATATCTTTCAAGTTATGAAAATTGTGTGCTACAAAACAAGGTTAGAAGTACAAGTGCAAGACAAATATCTTTCAAGTTAACACATTGTATTCAATTTAACAAAAGAAGAATTTCATTCAACCAACAAGAAACTCATACACTAGCAGATCCAACTAATACATTCAACATTAAATAAAACTAGAACTAATACAAGATAAAGAGAAATAATACAACATAAGTCTTAAATGATTCATGATTCATAGAGAATGACTTTTTGAGCAAAAGGTTTGGGGTGACACGTTTTGTAAAACCCCATATTTAAGGTCACTACTTAATCTGACATTATAATTATTTTTTTTAATTTTAAATAATTCATTTTATTATCTTAATCGATTTTTATTAAAATCGTCAATTTTAAAACCCTCGCGAATCCTACAATTTAGATTTATCCGTTTTTATAATCGAGAAATCTACGACTCCGTATTCGGGCCTTGAGTGCCTAATTGTTTTTGTTTTTATAATATTTGTCTTTTTTGAGTTTTAAATTGCACCCGAGACGAAAATCACGATTTAGATAAAAGTATCGGACTAGAACTAGTAATTGGGCCCGAGATTAAATTAGTATAAGTCGGATTTGTTATAAAAAATTAGCCCAATCCTTTCCCTTCTTCTCTTCTTTGCACGTCGGCCCAAACAATCCAAACCCACACCCTTATAATTTTTAAAAAAAAGCCCACTCCCTTTATTTTTGTTATAAACCGGTTGATAGGCCCAAACCCACATCCCCTCTTATTTTTTTATATATAAGCCGATAAAAAATACACATACACTCATAACGTTTAAAAAAAAGAGAAAACCATCCGACTTCCTTTATCCCTTCTTCCTGTTCGACGGCAACAAACCCAAAATAACCATCACTACCACTCAAACTCCACCCTACTACTCCTAATACACTCCAAACTATACCTACATTAACCAACATCCTTCTTTTTCCACTTTAAACCACCATGCATTTATTTTGAGAAGTCTTGATTTTTAAGATCTTTGAGTTTTATGGTTTTTAATTGATTGAAGGCTACAAGATTATTAAGGGTTTGATAATAAGTGACTACAAGCAAGGATTGGAGTAGAAAAAGCTAGGGTTTGCTTGGTTTTGTTGTTGGTGGCCACGGAAAAAAGGCACAACCCACCTAGGGTTCGTGTTTTCTCGATTAATCATATTCCTAGTAGTTGTAAGTATTTTTCCTAAACCCTCTTATGCTTGTTTTGATTTTTGTTTAGTGCATGTTCTTGATTTTTATTTTAAAAACATGCAAGTACTTTTTATTGTTGATCTTAATCAGTTAGTGTAAGTGAAGTATAATGGATACGAGATATGTTACATTGATGTATTTTGGCCTTGTGATGGATCAATTGATGATTTGGAAGTGTTTGGATTGAGTTTAGAAGTAGATTTAGGGACTGTTTCCAGGTCAGTAGCAAAACGTGGGTTTTTCTCAAAATTTTTGCTTAGGTAATGAATAAAAGACATTTTTTGATAAGATAATAAGTCTTAGGTACATGTGATGAATTCGACGCACTTGTATCGATTCCGGATGAAGGAGATATGACATTTTTTACGGAAGAAGGTCAAATCTGGAGCGGCTGTTGGAAAACTTGTTTTGCTCCAGGTTTTTGTACAGTGAGTTGAGGTTTTAAAACATGGGTAAACACTAGATATTATAATCTTTCATCTCTCTTTGGATTCAACTTAATAACTAATATAGAATAGGATTTATGGCCGAAACCGTAAAGGATAGAAATTCAGTAAACTTACGGGTTTGAGTTATGGTTAGTAAAACCTCATTTCCCGGGGATTGGTAAAAGGTTTGATTGATTGGCTTAAAGTTCTGGAAACTAGACTTAAGTATCTTTCCAGGGGTGAAAACCCGATCCTTGTATCATTTACAGTTTAAGAGATACGATGGGTAAAAGATGTACTAAAATTCATAAATGTTATTTTTACTACTAACTTGAGAAATAAAAGTGTGAACACATGGTAATGAGATAAGAATCTTTAAGCGAAACTTAGTAGACAATCAATTGGACATAAGTGCAGGTTATGTACCAAATTGGAGATAAAAATGCCTTGGTTAAGTCTTGGTGAAATGTCGTTCATGTTTTGGATTTTTGACTAGTATTATATAACTATTTTTACTATAACAATTTCATTTATAATTCTAAGTCGCGACTTGCTTTATAGGTCACGGCTAATTGTTGGAGTCTTCCATCTCTTGATATTCTCAATTAATCTTCTACTCACGGTGAGAGGTTCATAGCCTCTCCTTAACGACACATATTAATTGTTTCTTAAAAACCACCGCGAGGGTTCATGCTTGATTTTATAAAATTAAACACAAATTGTTTTCCTTTATGCTGGACCCGAATGTATGATTAATGCTTGAGTACCTATTGCTCAATTCCCCAATATATCGTGAACCGTAACTACCTGTGATGGGTGGACGCTAGAATAATATATAGTACTATGGGGTGACTCCCCGTCCGGGGTTTGTATCCTTTTGGAACACCCACTTTCAACGGATATATTATTCTGAGAACTACATGTATATAGCAATAATACCTAATCCGTTTGGGGCAACATAATTTATTGTCGTCAAAGGGGTCGGATGTCACGAGCTCAATGCATTATTAATTATAACTTATTTGATCCATAAGTTTTCGATGATTTAGTATTTGTGTTCTAAATCTTTATACTTAACTAAACCTATGAATTTCACTCAACGTTTTGTTGACTTTTTAGCATGTTTATCTCAGGTAAGGTTAGAAGTACAAGTGCAAGACAAATATCTTTCAAGTTATGAAAATTGTGTGCTACAAAACAAGGTTAGAAGTACAAGTGCAAGACAAATATCTTTCAAGTTAACACATTGTATTCAATTTAACAAAAGAAGAATTTCATTCAACCAACAAGAAACTCATACACTAGCAGATCCAACTAATACATTCAACATAAAATAAAACTAGAGCTAATAAAAGATAAAGAGAAATAATACAACATAAGTCTTAAATGATTCATGATCATAGATAATGACTTGTTGAGCAAAAGGAATGGGGAGACACTTTTGTAAAAACCCCATATTTTAAGGTTCCCTACTTAATCTACATTATAATTAATTTTTTTAATTTTAATTAATTCATTATATTACTTAATCGTATTTTTATTAAAATCGTCCAATTATAAAACCCTCAGCGAATCCTAAATTTAGAATATATGCCTTTATTTAATAATCGAGGAAAACTACACGACTCCGTAATCATTAGCCTTGCTTGCCTAATTGTTTTTGTTTTTATAATATTTGTCTTTTTTGAGTTTTAAATTGCACCCGAGACAAAAATTAACGATTTATATCAAAGGTAACGTGACTAGAACTAGTAATTGGGTGGGCCCGAGAACAAAAATAGATAAGTGAATTTGTTTATCAAAAATTAGCCTCAATCTTTCCCCTCTTCTCTTCTTTGCACGTACGGCACCAAACAATCCGAACCCACACCCTTATAATTTAAAAAAAAAGCCCACTCCCTTTATTTTTGTTATAAACCGGTTGATAAGCCCAAACCCACATCCCCTCTTATTTTTTTTATATATAAGCCAATCAAAAATACACATACACTCATAACGTTTAAAAAAAAGAGAAAACCATTCGACTTCCTTTATCCCTTCTTCCTGTTCGACGGCAACAAACCCAAAACAACCATCACTACCACTCAAACTCCACCCTACTACTCCTAATACACTCCAAACTATACCTGACATTAATACCAACATCCTTCTTTTTCCACTTTAAACCACCATGCATTTATTTTGAGAAGTCTTGATTTTTAAGATCTTTGAGTTTTAGGTTTTTAATTGAATTTTAATGCTACAAGATTATAAAGGGTTTGATAATAATTGTATTACACAGCAAGGATTGGAGTAAAAAAAGCTAGGTTTTGCTTGTGTTTATTGTTGTTGGGGCCACGGAAAGAATGCACCACCCACCTAGGGTTTCGGTTTTCTCGATTAAATCATATTTCCTATTAGTTTAAAGTATTTTTCCTTCCATAAACCCTCTTATGCTTGTTTTGATTTTTTTTAATGTGCAGTTCTTGAACTTTTTGATTTTTATAAACATGCAAGTACTTTTTATGGTTGATCTTAATTAGTTAGTGTAAGTGAACTATAATGGATATGAGATATGTTACATTGATGTATTTTGGCCTTGTGATGGATCAATTAATGATTTGGAAGTGTTTGGGTTGAGTTTAGAAGTAGATTTAGGGACTGTTTCCAGGTCAGTAGAACAAACGTGGGTTTTTTCTCAAACTTTTTGGCTTAGGGTCTATGAATAAAAGACATGGTTGGATAGATATAAATCTTAGGTACATGTAACTAATTAGTTGCACTTGTATCGATTCCGGATAAAGGAGATACAACCTTTTTTACGAAAGAAGGTCAAATCTAGAGCGCTGATGGAAAACCTTGCTTTTCTTCTAGGTTAGAAACAGTGAGTTTGTAAGGTTTTAAAACTATGGAAAAAAACACTAGAATATAATAATCTTTCATCGCGTCTTTGATTCAACTTATTGCTATTATAGAAAAGGATTATGGGGGCCCGAAACCATGAAAACGATAAATACAGTCACTTCCGTTTTGAGTTATGGTTATAATAAACTCATTTTTCCCGGGGATTGGTAAATGGTTTGATTGATTGGCTTAAAGTTCTGGAAACTAGACTTAATTATCTTTCCAGGGGTGAAAACCCCATCCTTGTATCATTTGGCATAGTTAGATATACGAGCTTAATACATCTCATACATATCATATCTCATAGTTAGTAATCTGTAATCACTCAAAGCAGATTAATAGAAATATTATTTAGTTTTTCATTGTTCTTCTTAATACTTGTGTTAAGATTCCGCATTAGCACATAGTATTCATAGTCAGTGTCTCTATATAGTCAAACTGTATTTATACAACTTGGCTATCATCCTTAATAGGTTGCAGAGGTCTATTCAGTTTGGGACTCACATATTGTATAACTATTCTATTATAATGATATCATATATCCTTCTAAGTCACGACTTGCTTTATAGGTCTCGACTAAACTTTGGAGTCAACTTCTCATACTTGGTTTCTCATTCGATCATCTACATACGGTGAGTTCATAGCCTTGCCTTTACTACTTTAAATGTTTTATTAAAAACCCGCGAGGGGATACATGCTTGTTTTACTAAATTGAACACAAATTATTTTCGGTATGCTGGACCCGAATTGTATGCTTAATGCTTGAGTACCTATTGCTAAATACCCTAATATCGTGAACCGTTAACTACCTGTGATGGGTAGACGCTATGGTAATAAATAGGCCTATGGGATGACTCCCCGTCCAGGGTATGAATCCTTTTGGAAAACCCACTATAACGGATATATTATTTGAGATGAAATAGGTATATATCAATAGTACCTAACCTAATGGGGGCAAACTTTATAGTATCTCGTCAAAGGTTTCGGTGTCACGAGCTCAATGCAATTATATATAAAGCTTGTTTGCGCTACAAGTTTTCGATGATTAAAAATATTTGTGTTCTAATGTTTACTCTTATAAACCTATGGATTCACTCAACATTATTGTTGACTTTTTATCATGTTTATCTCAGGTAATCAAAGCTAAGGACTTGGAGCTTGGAACGAGGATGAAGTTGCGCTTAAAAACTGATTTTGCTAAATCACTTATTTTCCATTCCTTAAAACAATGTTTTTACGGTTGTTTGACGTTTTAAACTTGTTCTATATAATTGTCTTTATGTTGGGACAACGTTTGCACTCTGATCTATATATTTTGGATTGGAACATGTTATTAACGTCTCTTTTCGTGTCGTTCTATATAATGTATGACTATTGTACTCATTAATAACACCTCATTGTTGGTCCCGAATCTTGTTGTAAATTTGGGGGTGTTAAATGATTTCAAGTTTATTGCATCAAACGGGTTTCTAGATCACATCATACAATTAATGGAAAAGGTTTTGAAATAATACGGGGTTATAATTTGAGGGGGAGTTAATTATTTTTAACTCAAAGGGCCAATATTGTCAGTAGGAAGAAAGATTAGGGACTTATGTGCAATATGCTAATTGTTTCCTAGCTCTTTTAAATCTATAGGGACTGAATCTACCATCCCTCAAACTTACTTAGCTTTAGAAAATCAATAAACCAATAATAAAAGAAGCTAGAAACTCCAAGGACCAAAACTGCCAAAACAGAAACCTTATGTATATAAGGCAGCGGTTTGCCATAACCGGTCAACCCTTCTTTTCTTGGTCAAACTTATTAAAACACGCACACTCTTTCACAAACCACCACCACGATCTCCATTATTTGATTCTCGATTTCCTAAGTTTTTCTTGCTAAGGTAATCATAAAACTTTGTTCATTACCTTTAGATGATAACATAGGTTAAGGGAAGCAATCTAAAACACTCTTAATCACGTCTAATGACAAGGTTCGACAAAGTTTTTAATCTAAATGCTAAATGATGCTTGGAAATGGCCATTGATAGGTGGTATAGATGCGGATGGGTGTGGTGAACACCCTATCAGGGCTAGATTAGGATAAATCTTTCATAATATGATGCCATGATCTAGGTTAAACTCGTTCTGTAATTGAAATGCCATAGAGTATGTAGGTTAGTGTTTTTATTGCTGGGAAATGTTGTTTAGGAATAGATGATGCTAGTTTGATGTTCAAGTTTGATCACTAATCTCTTATCGGTCAAATATGATGATTTTCATGTGAATGTTGACTTTTGAAAGTCAATTGTCGTTGTTTGTTGTTTTGAAGTATTTGTGAAGTCATGAATATGATTAAGAAGGTATTAAAAGCCACAAGTGCATGTCCCTTAGTGCTTAAGTTGGTATTTGAGTGCGTTTTCATTTTGTATTACTGATAGCGGGTTGATGAATATTCATGGTAGCGGTTTGACAAAGTTTTCTTGATAGCTGTTTACCTGAAAATGCTTGATAGCGGTTTGTTTAGATATACCTGTTAGCGGTTTGATGATAAAAGAATATTTTATAATAAACAAGCAGACCGCTACGAGGTAGCGGTTTGATGAAGATTATATTTATTATTAAAATAATCCAAACCGTTATTTCGAATTTTTCTTAACTGGTAGCGGTTTGATTAAAAATGAATATAATATTTGTAGCCGTTTGGTCATGGCGGTTTGATTAAAATGAATAAAATACTCGTAGCTGTTTGATCATAGTGGTTTGATTAAAAATGAATATTATATCTGTAGCTGTTTGATTGTGGCGGTTTGATCATTCTGCTACATAACGGTTTGATCATTTCGCTACACAGCGGTTTGATTAACTCTTCTGACAGCGGTTTGGTGCCAAGTGGGTAGCGGTGTGGGCCTAAATCTCAAAGTTTTGGCCCATTAGTCCCAATACCCTTTCAAGGCCCAATCCAAAGGCACAATTACCTTGTTAACACCCATCCGGGACTTGTTAACCTGTTTGTGTTCATCGAATATCCTTGACCAACGTAGACTTAATCTCGCCATAATCAATCAAAGCATGTCAATGTTCTCATCTAACATCAAGATATATATCATGTCTACCTGTCTCTGTTGATATCCTTGTGCAAACAAAATGGCTGATGAGAATGTTCTCGCTCCTACTCCTACAAGATCTGATGATCTAATTCTTCCTTTTGTTGCGTGGGTGCCTATCAGAAAGAGCAACCATGTCTTGGATCTTCAAAAGAGGCAAAAGAACCTAATCTTTTAGATTGCTGTGGATATTCTACAAAACATAAACTTCTTTAGGGCATTCACTGCTTCTGCCTCGGTTCCAGCTATCTACATTCAACAATTCTGGAACACGCTTACATATGTGGAAAAAGCTGGGACTTACCGATTTCAGCTGGATGAAGACTCGTTCACACTGGATGCAAATATTCTGAGGGAAGCTTTGGAGATAACTCCCATTGATCAAGCTCACCCATTTGTGTTACCTCCTTCGGGTGATGCAATTATGGACTTAGTAAATGAGTTGGGTTATCCGGAGGTGATTCACTTTGTGTCAAGTATGGTGGTGAATCACCTGTATCAGCCCTAGAGAGCAATATTGTCTATGATCAACCAGTGTCTCACAGGCAAGACTTCTGGACATGATAGGCCTAGATATCCAGTTCTTCAGATGCTTTGGGGAATTATAATAAGTACTAATGTTGACTATGCTGAGCTTATATGGGAAGAGTTTGTGCAAGCTATGCAGACCTTTCTTACTGATAAGGCTAATTTGGGCAGTCCCACTAAAAAGGGCAGGAAAGACAAACCTCACGTTATTCCTTATTGTCGATTCATGAATCTTATTACCTGTCACTTGGGAAGAATTCACAATATTCACCAAAGATCAGCATCTCCGTTTCATCTTACTGAAGAAGACCCCATACTCGATAATCTCAAATTCGTCTCCAAAGGCAAAATTGATAAAGTCTTTGGAATGCCAATTCCCAACGATCTGATCTCAAACAATATCAGGAATGCACCATACTACAATGCTTATCTGGAAATGGTCGCAAAGCATGATCAGAAAGTCGCTGCCGAAAAGGAAGGAAAGAAGAAATCTGCAAGTAACAAGTAACCCAAGCCAAAGCCTGCTATCGAGAAGTCAAGCAAACCAGCACCTGCACCGAAACCAAAGGTAACCAAGGAAAAACCTTCTAAGGCCTCTACTGCTAAGCCACCCAAGCCGAAGCCTGCCAAAGAAAAGTCAACCAAGGCTACACCACTACAAAAAGCCAGCAAGGGTAAAGTTGCAAAAGTTCGCAACGTAAAGAGCTCTTTCCAGCTGGTTGATGAACCTGATAAAGAACCAGCTCATTCTGAACCTGAACCAAAGCCTGAACAAGAAGACGCATGTGAAGAATATGATATGGAACGTGGAATTCAGATGAGTCTGGAATCGTTTCAGGCACAAGGTCATGCACATGTTGGAGGTGTGGCAATTCAAGAACTTGTTGTAGAGCCATCTGACCACTCCCTGTTGTAGAAGGCAAGGGTAAAGCCATTGTCACTGAAGAACAAGCTGCCCAATCTCTGCTAGCCTTGCATACACCAAAGAGGAGAAGCACTACAGACCAATTAATACTCTAAAGGCGGACTCCAGTTATTGAAGAGGCATCAACTGGACCCTCTGCACAACTACTGGATGACACATCTGCCAATATCATTCATGACTCTTTGTCTCCTGCAGATGCTGAAACAGGTGCCAGATCAGATAAGACAAGCAGTGGAGGTGATACAGAGATAGTGCAAATTACTGAAGAACTAGGAGAAGATGTAGAGAAACAGGAAAACGTCAAGGAAAAGACGGTAGAACTTGATCAAGATCAGGCTGGATCAGACCCTGGTGAAACTCTTGAGTCTCGACCTCAACCAGAGCAGGTACACATAGAAGAAGACCATGCTAGACAAAACCTTGGAATAAGCTGTATGGCTCTTGCTGGACCAGACCCTAAGCCCACGCACAATGAATTCATGGCTGATTTGTACCCTAAGGTTCAAGAGAGTTTGAAGTTTTCGGCTGATGAACATGTCATCCTAGAGGATCCTCTAAGCTCAATCGGGACTCTCTCATCAATGAAGAATCTGGAGGATGCATATGCTATTGGGGATCAATTCATTAATGACAAATCCACTAATGATGAACTGGGAAAACTCAATATGGAAGCTGAAGTGGTCTCCATGGTCACTGTTCTAATATATCAAGCGTCTTCCTCTGTTCCTCCACTGTCCATACCAGTAATTGATCTTTCACCTCCTAAACCTGCATCATCTACCACTAAAACACCAATCTTTACAACAACAACAATGACAACAACAACACCCCTTCCATCTCATCCAGAACAACAAAGCACAACTGAATCAGAGTTAGCTAAACGTGTCGCAGCTCTTGAAAAGAAACTCTTTGATTTAGAGCAGACTAACAAGAATCTTGATAACACAACTCGGAATCTTGGATCTAGGGTCTACACTTTGGATCTTAGGGATCTGCCTCATAAGATTGATGAAGCAGTCCATGAAAATTTCAAAGAGGTGGTTCAAATAGCTCTTCAGGCTCCCCTTCGAGACCGCTTCAGAGACTTGTCCGAAGAAGATATGAAAGAAATGCTTCACCAAAGGATGTTTGAAACTGGCTCTAACAAATAACTTCTAGAACATATCGCATTCTATAAAGCTCTTGAAGCATCTATGAATTTCTAGGTCACGTGATCGATAGTAAAGGAATTCACGTTCATCCCTCCAAAATTGAAGCCATTAAGAATTAGGCTGCGCCTACAACACCAACGGAAGTGAGATAATTTCTGGGTTTAACTGGATATTATTGAAGATTCATCAAGGGGTTTTCTTTGATTGCCAAACCACTTACTAAACTAACCTTGAAGAACAAGAAGTATGTATGGGGTGAAGATGAAGAAGAAGCTTTTTAGATGTTGAAGCAGAAATTATGCAGTGCGCCAATATTAGCATTACCCGAAGGGTTAAAATATTTTGTCATATATTGCGATGCATCCATCAAAGGTTTTGGAGCGGTACTGATGCAACGATAGAATGTGATTGCATATGCCTTACGCCAATTAAAGAAGCATAAAGAAAACTATATGACCAAATGATTTAGAGTTGGGCGCCATGGTTTTTGCCCTACGATTTGGAGACATTACTTGTATGGAATGAAATGTGTGGTGTTCACCGACCACAAAAGTTTGTAATACATTTTGGACCAGAAAGAACTCAATATGAGGCAACGCCGACGGATTGAATTATTAAGCGATTATGATTGTGAAATCTGCTATCACCCCGATAAAGCTAATGTAGTGGCAGATTCTCTTAGTCGAAAGGAGGGGGAGAAACCGATAAGGGTTAGAGCTCTGGTTATGATAGTTTACCCTGACTTCTCTGAGAGAATACTTAAAGCTCAGATGGAAGCAAAGGAGAAACAAAATATGAAGGCAGAGAATTTAGGAAGGCTGATCAAGCCAATATTTGAAATTCGCTCCGACGGAATTCGATACTTTGACAAACGAATATGGTTGCCGTTGTTTGGTGGATTACGAGATTTGATTACGCACGAGTCGCATAAGTCAAAGTATTTGATTCACCTCGGTTCTAATAAGATGTATCAGGATTTAAAAAAGCTTTATTGGTGGCCGAACATAAAGGCTGATATTGCCACTCTGTTAGTAAGTGCGTTGACTTGAGCAAAGGTAAAGGCTGAACATCAAAAAGATCATCTGGGTACTCCCCCAACAACCAGAAATCCCTGAATGGAAATAGGAGAAGATAACCATGGATTTCGTTTTGGAACTTCTGAGAACCCCAAGTGGTTATGACACGATCTGGGTTATTGTCGATCGGTTAACTAAGTCGGCTCACTTCCTGCCGATGAAGAAGACCGATAGTATGGAGAAATTAACTCAGCAGTACTTGAAGGAAATTGTTTGTAGACACGGGGTGCCTGTATCAATCATATCGGACAGAGATAGCCGATTTGCATCAGGATTCTGGAGATCACTTCAAAAGGCCTTGGGAACCGATGTGAACATGAGCACTGCCTACCACCCGGAAATGGATGGTCAGAGTGAGAGAACAATTCAAACCTTAGAAGATATGTTGCGGGCATGTGTGATTGATTTTGGGAAGAGTTGGGATAGACATTTACCTCTAGTTGAGTTTTCTTATAATAACAGTTATCATGCGAGCATCAAGGCCGCACCTTTCGAAGCACTCTACGGGCGGAAGTGTAGATCGCCTATTTGTTGGAGTGAGGTTGGAGATAGCCAACTCACGGGGCCAGAGCTAATTCGAGAGACGACGGAAAAGATTGTGCAAATCAAAAACCTTATGCCGCTCGTAATCGTCAAAAGAGTTATGCGGATGTAAGGCGTAAACCGATGGAGTTTAGTGTGGGGGACATGGTCATGTTAAAAGTATCGCCTTGGAAGGGCGTGATTTGTTTTGGTAAAAGAGGAAAGTTGAGTCCACGGTACATTGGGCCATTCAAGATAATCGAGAGAATTGGTCCTGTGGCATACATGGTTCAGAGTACATGAGAAACTCCATGGATTCAAATAATTCCTCCGTCTCTAATCTAAGGTGTTGGCGGATGTGGAATTTGATCATTCCGCTCGAAGAAATTCAACTCGATGACAAACTGCACTTTATAGAAGAACCTGTTGAAATTATGGATCGGGAAGTAAAGCAACTTAAGCAAAGCCGTATTCCCATTGTTAAGGTTCATTGGAACTCGCGACGAGGCCCGGAGTTCACATGGGAACGAGAATATTTCTTCAAGAACAAGTATCCGAATCTGTTCTCGAGCAAGAAGAAGACGAGTATGAAGAATCGAGCACCGGGACGACGCTCCCGTAAGGAGGGGAGGATGTAAAACCCCGTATTTAAGGCCACTACTTAAACTGGCTTTATAATTATTATTTTTAAATTTTAAATTAATTTCATTCTAATATCTTAATCGATTTTTTATTAAAAATCGTCAATTTTAAAACCCTCGTCAATTTTGCACCTGAGACGAAAATCACGATTTAGGAAAAATATCGGACTAGAACTAGTAATTGGGCCTGAGACTAAATTAGTATAAGTCGAATTTGTTATCAAAAAATAACCCAATCCTTTCCCCTCTTCTCTTCTTTGCACGTCGGCCCAAACAATCCAAACCCACACCCTTGAAAAAAAAATTTAAAAACCCACTCCCTTTATTTTTGTTATAAACCGGTTGATAGGCCCAAACCCACATCCCCTCTTATTTTTTTATATATAAGCCGATCAAAAACACACGTACACTGATAACGTTTAAAAAAAGAAAACCATCCGACTTCCTTTCTCCCTTCCTCCTGTTCGACGGTAACAAACCCAAAACAACCATCACTACCACTCAAACTCCACCCTACTACTCCTAATACACTCCAAACTATACCTACATTAACCAACATCCTTCCTTTTCCACTTTAAACAACCATGCATTTATTTTGAGAAGTCTTGATTTTTAAGATCTTTAAGTTTTAGGGTTTTTAATTGATTGAAGGCTACAAGATTATTAAGGGTTTGATAATAAGTGATTACAAGCAAGGATTGGAGTAGAAAAAACTAGGGTTTGCTTGGTTTTGTTGTTGTTGGTCACGGCAAGAAGGCACAACCCACCTAGGGTTCATATTTTCTTGATCAATCATATTCCTAGTATTTGTATGTATTTTTCCTAAACCCTCTTATGCTTGTTTTGATTTTTGTTAAGTGCATGTTCTTGATTTTTGATTTTTATAAACATGCAAGTACTTTTTATGGTTGATATTAATTAGTTAGTGTAAGTGAAGTATAATGGATATGAGATATGTTACATTGATGTATTTTGGCCTTGTGATGGATCAATTGATGATTTGGAAGTGTTTGGATTGAGTTTATAAGTAGATTTAGGGACTGTTTCCATGTCTGTAGCAAAACGTGGGTTTTTTCTCAAAACTTTTAGCTTAGGGTCTGTGAATAAAATACATGGTTGGATAGATATAATTCTTAGGTACATGTGAAGAATTTGACACTCTTTTATCGATTCCGGATGAAGGAGATATGGCCTTTTTTACGGAAGAAGGTCAAAACTGGAGCGGCTGTGGGAAAACATGTTTTGCTCTAGGTTTTTTCATAGTGAGTTGAGGTTTTAAAACTTGGCTAAATACTATATATTATAAAATTTCATCTCTCTTTGGATTCAACTTAATAGCTATTATAGAATAGGATTTATGGCCGAAACCGTAAACGATAGAAATTCAGTCAACTTTCCGTTTTGAGTTATGGTTAGTAAAAACTCATTTCCCGAGGATTGGTAAATGGTTTGATTGATTGGATTAAAGTTCTGGAAACTAGACTTAAGTATCTTTCCAGGGGTGAAAACCCCATCCTCGTATCTTTTACAGGTTAAGAGATACGATGGTGTAAATATGACTAAAATTCAGTAACATGGTTTTTAATTCTTTTCTTGAGAAATAAAAGTGTGAACACATGGTAATGAGATAAGAATCTTTAAGCGAAACTTAGTAGACAATACTATGGGTATAGTGGCAGGTTATGTACCAAATTGGAGATAAAAATACCTTGGTTAAGTCTTGGTGCAATGTCGTTTTTGTTTCGGATTTTTGACTAGTATTATATAACTATTTTTACTATAACAATTACATTTATAATTCTAAGTCGCGACTTGCTTTATAGGTCTTGGATAATTGTTAGAGTCTTCTATCTCATTGATTTCTCATTTGATCTTCTACTCACGGTGAGTTCATAGCCTCGCGTTTACTACTTTAATTGTTTTCTTAAAAACCCCGCGAGGGAGATACATACATGCTTTTATAAAATTGAACCCAAATTGTTTTCCTATATGCTAGACCCGAATGTATGATTAATGCTTGAGTACCTATTTCTAAAGTCCCTAATATATCGTGAACCGTAACTACCTGTGATGGGTGTACGCTAGGATAATAAATAGTACTATGGGGTGACTCCCCATCCGGGGTTTGTTTCCTTTTGGAACACCCACTTTCAACGGATATATTATTCTGAGAACTACAGGTATATAGCAATAATACCTAATCCGTTTGGGGAAACATAATTTAATCTCGTCAAAGGGGTCGGATGTCACGATCTCAATGCTTTATTAATTAAAACTTGTTTGATCCACAAGTTTTCGATGATTTAATATTTGTGTTCTAAATCTTTATACTTAACTAAACCTATGAATTTCACTCAACGTTTCGCTGACTTTTTAGCATGTTTATCTCAGGTAATCAGGGCTAAGGACTTGGAGCTTGGGATGAGGAGGAAATTGCGCTTAAGAATGATTTTTGTTAAAACAAATGATATCCATTCCTCAAAAACAATGTTTTAATATTTGGTTGAACACTTGTACCTTGTTAGACTTCTGTTGGGAAAACGCTTGTACTCTAAACTTTCTAATGGAATGGAATATGTTTTATAACATCTCTTTTCGAGTCGTTCCCTATAATTTATTGACTATTGTACTTATTATTAATACCCCTTTGTTGGTCCCGAATCCTGATTTAAATTAAGGGTGTTAAACGTTTATGAAAACATTTAGAGATTTTTCAAAGTGGAGGTGGAAAGTGTGAGGTGATTGCGGTAGTGAGAAGTTATTCAAAATGAGCAAACATGATGTTCATCTCATCTCTTAGGGTGAAGAAAAGGTTTTGGTTGTAAGAATATAAAACAGAGTACAAGTCTGAACCATGACTAGTCATGATTGTTGTAGAAAAAGAGGATGACCATGGATAGGTGGTTGTGGATGTGGTGGTGATGAGTCGGGTGATTTAGTTTCATTAGCGTGATCAAGGCAGGAGTGATTGTGGACAAGAAAGTGTGATATCAAGGAAGGATGACTTTGAATGGTGAGGATTTAGAGGTCTAGGAATGGAACATCCAAATGTTGTCAAGCAAAAGTGTTCAAAGTGAGGAGGAAATTTGGTTCATCGATGGAAGATAGGTGGTGAAATTTGAAGTTTTGAGTGAAAAGGAAAAAAGATGTGTTCTCCTTGACTTGATGCTGTTTGAATTATGGATGTGCGCTTTTTTTGATGGTGCATTTGAGGAGTTGGAGATGAGGAACGTTGTTTGTAGGAGAAGGTGTGGTGGTGACTATCTTCATCACCTAGATATGTTGTCAAATATTGTTAGGAGGGATTATGTGAGGTTTGATTTACTTGAAATGGAGTTAGATATGAGAAAGCATTTTGCTAGAATTCAGAGTGGATTTTATCATGAAATGATTGTGACAGAGTAAAATAGTGTGATTGATGAAAGGGATAGAGAAGAGTTTCTGATTTAAAAAAAAAATGGTGGAGGAGATAGATTGAAGAAGTTAAGGCATGGGGTTTAAAGTTTTAGATTACCAAAATAGTTGTTTGTCAATATGCAAGAATATTTATCAGCTGGTCTAGATTGGGATAGGTGGTCAACTTGCACATAAATTCTGGGGAGTCATAGTAGAATCGAATCCGTGACCTTGATGAGGGTCCCTTAATACCCGACGGTCCATCATATATTTGGGGGCCGCTAGTATTTTAGGGGGGCATTTTTAGAGACAGGAACTTTTTCTAGAATTTACTTTATAGGCATTGATGTTTTGAGTCATTCGCGCTAGTATATGCGTTAACAAATTTAATTTAGATTTAACACTTGGTTGTCGCTTACATGATTATTCAAAAAATTTATAAATATCCATTTTTCATGTAAATCCTATTTCATATGAATCATATAATACGTATTATCTAACTTTTACAATATCAACTATATTGAGTTTATGTGGGGAGCATCATGTAAGGAAAATTTTTATCAAAAGATAAAATGCATAATATCATTTATATAGCAAAAGAGTCTATCGAGGTGCATGCATGAGCATTGGTTTATAGGATGATAAAATCGATAAAGATTCATCCATTTGGCAAGCTCAAGTTGGCCCATAATAAGTAATAAGTTAATAATGAAGTGGCATCGATTTAAAAACCTAAGCATAAATAGTTTAGTAATAAGATTGATAATAATTGTCATAATGCAATTTCCCTTATTGCTCATTCTTTATGTTTCTTCAAACCTTCTCAAGGAACTTTATCCGATTGACCTTACTCACAGCGTTGCCTAAATTCTCATATTACTATGATGGTTTGTGATTTTGGTTTGGCGGGTTGTAAAATGGTTCAAGTGTTTAAGGGTCAATGGTTTAGGTGGGTTTTGAAAAGACTTTGTGGGAAATGGAACTGATTGGTTAAGAGATGACATAACAGGAATGGGGGAAGGAGTAGTGCTTGCACGCCAGTGGTCACCTTCGTTCATTCCCATCATCTCATCATCGTTTGAGATGGAAATGAGGCTTGGTTTGATCAAGGCCGGAAGATAATGAAGAAGTTAGTGGGAATGGACGACCTATTCTCGTGTCACGATTCTTCTGGGGTTTCTCAGCTCTAGTTAGGGGGAACAGCGGCTGAGGTACAGCGAGGAGTCAATTGACACGACGTACAAGACATAGGGTCTCATTTTCAATTGTGAATTTTCACTATGTGGAATTTAAACAATCGGTTAATAACATACCTCGGGTAGGAATTAGAATTTAACTTCTTTTTGTTTAGGTAAGCCCCATTAATTAGTTTTGTCATGAATTAGGCAAGGTTTTTGAAATCTTTCGAAGTGTACGACACAATAAAGCATACAACAAAGACATGCAGGAACATGATCCAATTACCCCCCCCCCCCCACCCAGACAAAAAGACATTTTCCTGGATAATTTTTCTTCTTAAGGGTTGCAGTGGTTGGCTCAATTTCACGAGTTAGAAATTGATATTCAAGAACATCAATTTCTTTCTTCATGACGAATACGACGGACTTTTCCATCTCAAATTAATTCAAATAGCCGAATTGATGTCCTCTATGGAAAGGTAGGTTTGGTTGATTGGACCTCCGAAAGGGAGAACCATATGCCAATCATCCAAGTCTCTAATCTATCCGGTAAAGACACACGCAAATTCACAAGGTTATTATCAAGGACATTTGAGCAATTCTTCAAGAGAGAAAGAGAGAATTGATTCTGAATAACAAATTTTCAACAAACTTTTGCCCTTCTTGGAATACTGACTCGTATTATTGACTATAGAACTCGAGTATGAAGCGAGGACATATTTGTTCATTGATTTCAAGGAGACATTCGAACTCAACAAAATAAAACAAAGACCGAACATAGTTTAGGTCCGCAAAATTGTCAAAAACCACCCGACCCTCAAGGATATAGCATTCTTCAAGGTTCATTAGTTTTTCTCTTATTGGAGTACGTAATTCATGTGAGATTTTAGGGATATAGTGTCTTGAATTTTTATAGTCTTCAGATGATTTTTGAGGCATTGTCACCTAGAATGAGAGAACCAAGATCACATTTTAATTGCATTTTACTTGTATTACTATTTTAGGTTCGTGTCTAGTGTGTGTCTATATGCAACAAATGTGGAGTAACGATTAACTCGACCTAACTATAAAATCCTAAGAGTTAACCCAAACACTCCTTAATTTGATTTTGCTTATCCAAACAAGTCAAAAAATACATATGAATTATGTATCTCGAAATTTGTTTATGAGATCATTATGCATGTGTTTGAAAACGTTTTTAGGTTGTTTTGACAATGCATAACAACAATTTTATTATGTTCCTAACGTGAGTGATTTGAAAATAAAATTGGGGTTTTAGTTCAAAATTAATTTTTCTACAAGCTCATTAATATGTGCAAATCCTATGTCTACAGGAAGCATATTAGTTGTACATTGTATTCTAGTAGTTCAAATTGTACAAAATTAAAAGGAAAATGGAAAACCCGCAATTTCAATTTTTGGTGTTCATCATGAACCCTGGATTTAAATTGAAAGAAAATAGATGAAATGACTTACAATTGTGATCTTTGTGATGTTAGGATTGATTATTAGTGTTGATTTGATCTTCAATTGATGTTTTAATGGTTGAATTTGAGTTTTGGTGGGTTTTAGGTCGTGTTCGTCGAGTGCAGCATATAAGGAGGTGTTTGTTTTTGTGTTTTGAAATTTTTTGTTTAAGTGTTCCATATTATGGTCTGCTGATGGCGGTCCCAAATATATTAGAGGGCCGCCCTCAGTAAAGGGTATTGAACATGGTTTTTGACAAAAATTATTCAAGGAGGAGTGACATTTTAATTTGCATTTCGCGAATTAAAGATGCTTAAAGTACTTAGGATGAAGTAATTAAGTTGTCATGACACAGAGTGGAACACGGAATAGAATCGAGACAGAAGAAGGAGAAGCGAACCAATATGATTTATGGAATGCGTTCCATCATTCCTAAACCAAGACGTAGATAGTTAAACGATTCACGTTTAAGGGGTGTAGTAAGAATGTCAGAAATATTGTCGACAGATGGTACTTTTTTGATTGAGATATGTCCTTTTTAGACATTATCACGAAGAAAGTAGTGACGAATTTTGATGTGTTTGGTACGAAAAAGATCGAATGCAACCTAAATTATCATAAGGTCGTATAAGTACCGAGTACTTTAATTGATAACATTGAATGTAAGTCCTAGAATAATATATCGTTACATATCGTTCGGACAAAAAGGTACATAGGGGAGGCAACATAATATAAAGAGGTCATGACATGACGTTCGAGGAGATTAGGTACACTTTAAATCGTAAATCCAACAACTCGTTCGAACCATCCGAAGTAGGCCTCATTATGAAACTCCCAAGTAATATAGTACTATTATAACCACAAATATTCAATAAGCCCAATCACCACTAATGGTTTTGGTAAAAATGGGTAAGAAGTTAAAACGTTTATTAATTAACTACCGTTTTAGAAAGAACTGACGTAACTTTCGCGTTTTAAACGCTACCCGATTCTCGCGTTTCTTAGCCCATCTTTTCGTATCCAGAGAGTTATCATAAATTGACATTTTTGAATTTTGGACCTACCTGTGAATACAGTAACTTTTATACTGTTCACATCAGAACGTGAGTTTTTATAAAAATCGTATACGTGCTACGTAAAACCCGAAAATGATGTCGTATTTTATTCGTTATAGCTCCATTTGCTTTTAACGATTCTTTCGAGGACTTTCTCAGTATTTGAAAGTTCTATTATTTTTATGAGGTTTACAAAAATAATAAGTTTCGTCATACTAGTACTTTTTATAAAAATAGTTTTTTATAAAAATTATAATTGTCGTAAACTTGCGAATTCATTATCTTGATTCGTTATTAATTGAAAAATTACGATTCTTATCATTTTGAAATCCTAAAAATATGTATAATTTGTTAAAAATATCAATGCTTTCTGTTTATACAATTTTTATAAAATGTTTTTATAAAAATTACCTATTTACGACTTGTCGTTTATTAACGTATAAGCTCTTGTTTAACGTAACTTTTTCGTTATTAATACCTTTATAACAAGTTTCCTTCTTACTTTTTCGGAATCGTCGAGAAATGTATTATCTTGGTAAAAATATAAAATGGATATGTAAAAAATTTGAATTTGTTGGACAGAATGTTGCTTGAAGTTTGTTGAAAATCCATCTTTATATCTTTCTTATAACTTTATTACTTTTGTAATTTTACCACATTTCTCATATATCATAAAGTATTAGTATAAATCATACATATATTAATGTCACCATTGTCCATAGTAGTCCTACATATTCCTAGTTTACTCATGTTAACAAATCCATTAACTACACTTTAAAACCTATACTTTAACTTAAGTTACCTTAATTTACTATTTTGTAAGTAATACATTTTTATAACATAACCAAAAGTTCAAATCACTTATGTGACCATTTTAACATGATTTCAACAACATCATAGGATATATAAATGTGTACATTATGATGGCAATAAATAAAAACTTCTCTTTACATGTTAATGATCCTAAATGGTGATTTAAGCTAAATAGAATAATCATATGCATAAAAATGAAAGTTATAAGAACATAAAGAGTTTCAAGTGGACCTTATGAGGTATGATTAAGATGAAAAGTACAAATTACTAAATACCCGATGTTTAGCACAAAAACCAAAGCTTGCACAATAATCCCTTAGCTTTCTTTTTACATTGAGAAATACTTTGAAATGTGATTCAATGCTTGCAAATGCCTTAGTATATCTTAGAAGTAGGTGTATATGAGAAGTGTATGGATTGTAGAAAATTTTTTATGGTTTGCTAAAGTGGTGCATGTTTGCCGTATGCCTGACATTGCTCTGTGCTATAGGATTAATATTGAATTTTTGTTAAGTGTTTAAAACATGGTAAATGCTACTCTCTTTTTACTGTATATAATTAGTAAACATGTATGGTTAGTCAAGGAACATAGAATGCATAGGATTGGTCTCTTAGTCTTAGGTATCGTCCTAGCAGGTCTTTGGTCAAGTATGGTATTATGTGTGTGCCATAGAAGATGTATAGGGGGTGGGTGTAGTAATTTGACCACAAATGAAGAGTTGTTGATATAATATTTGTATCAAATGCCATAATTTTTACACATAGAAGCAATACATGGTATATTTGGAGTAATTTTTATGTATTGTGGTATAAACATGGGGGTATATTGTTGAAAGGCGTAGAAAAAGATTTTTTTTTTTGTTTCCGGGAGAGTGCCTAAACGTATTTATCGCTAAAAACTTATGACACTTAACGTATCCTAAAAAATAAAATGAACAAATTTAATAATTATTCTCAAATAATTAATAACCCTTGATTGATGTGAATCATTTAATTGTTGGTGTGCCCGTTTACATTGAACAGCGTAATTTTGTGCGTACGTCATTTAACTATCGCCTTATGATCTAAAGTGAACACGTACATTACAAAAAGTACATTGCGGATTTGTTGACGTCGTCAATGACTTGAAAACACAGGGTGTTATATGCATCATCTACCACTTAAACACTAATCTTTACAGCAACAACAACGACAACAACAACACCCCTTCCATATCCTCTACAACAACAAAGCACAACTGAATTAGAGTTAGCTGAACGTGTCACAGCTCTTGAAAAGAAACTCTTTGATTTAGAGCAGACTAACAAGAATCTTGATAACACAACTCGGAATCTTGGATCTAAGGTCTACACTTTGGATCTTAGGGATCTGCCTCAAAAGATTGATGAAGCGGTCAGTGAAAATTTCAAAGAGGTGGTTCAAATAGCTCTTCAAGCTCCCCTTCGAGACCGCTTTAGAGACTTGTCCGAAGAAGATATGAAAGAAATGCTTCACCAAAGGATGTTTGAAACTGGCTCTTACAAATAACTTCCAGAACATATCGCATTCTATGAAGCTCTTGAAGCATCTATAAAACGTGCACAGAGGGATGAGTTTCTCGCTAAAAAGGATAAGTCTCGTAAGAGATAAAGTGATGATCAATATCCTCCTCCTCCTCTACCAGATTCAGATCAAAGTAAGAGAAGACAATATAACGCTGGCGCTTCTAGTTCATTATAGCCACAAGCTCCTCAGTCATCAGCATGGAAGAAGTCTGACACTCGAGATGCTCCTTCAAGCTCCACCAAGCAACAATCTGGTCCTCATACTAAACAACCAATCGACGACATACCAATACAAGATTCTAACAACATATCTGATTCAGAGGACACTAACTTCGCCCATCTTCCAAAGACTAAGTAGAGGCCAGAATGGTTGAAGCCTTTTTAAGATGATGAAAGACGAGCCACTCTAGAACCTGCCTGGGTCATTCCTATGTCCCACTTTCCTGATGCTGTAAACAACTAGGCCAATGCTTTAGCTACCACGTATCAAGCTCCGGCGGAAAACTCTTTACTTGAAAAGACTAGGGATATGCGGACGTTTATGAACTGGTATTGCCAAAAGATGGGAAAGACCGAGCTTACTCAAGCAGATTTGGAAGGTCAAGCTTATGAAGTCGTTAAACCTTTCTACCTGGACGTTGTTCATCTTCAGTTTCAGATGGAAGAGTGTCACAAGATGCTTACTGATCAGATTGACTAGGCTAATCCAGAAGGTGATCAGGTCAGGATTGATATTAGCAAACCTCTACCTCTTAGTAGTCTACCAGGTTATGTCACTATTCAAACCCAATTCTTTTTCAATAAATACTTGGATTATTTGCGTTATGGCAGTAAGGGAAGCGAACAAGCTTTGTCAATTTCCAAGATGAAGGTTGCTCGTTATCATGACTTTGGACTTGAACTACTCGTACCTGAGCATATGTGGATTGATGACGTCTGCACCTATGACATAAGTGATTCTTATGGTATCTCTCATTGGCGGTTTAAGCATGATTATATAATCATTGATTCGCCTCGTGCAGTTGTGTTCCCTGTCAGTAACAATGAATCGAAGATCATGTGGTTC
>BQNB010021493.1:0-64192 GCA_026074375.1 Tanacetum coccineum
TGTTTCTCACCAACAAACAATCAGTTAAGAACACCCTCTAACCCAAGGAACCAAGCAACTATCCAAGATGGTAAGGTCACTGTTCAGACAGTCCAAGGGAGATAGAATTAGGGAAATGTCAACACAGGGTTAAGGAACAATGTTGTTACTCCGGGGAGACAGGGTCAAGCACAAGTAAGGATGATTAAGTGCTACAATTGCCAAGAGGATGGACACATGGCAAGAGAGTTGATATGTGTAAAATACACATATCCGTTTGTACCTAAAATAACCCAATTAAACCCAAAACAGACCAAAAATGGCAAAAATATGCTTGTATTTGTGTTTTGTGTGTGCAGGTACGGATAAGTCAAAAATCACAAGAAAACAATCAAAATCAAGCAAACACGGACACGAGAATCAGAAGAGTACAAAGCTGAAGCCCCAAAGTCCAAATCCTTAGCCAATTTTCATCTACAAGGGCCAATCTTGCAATTTCCAAAAGTTATTTATAACTTAAAAAGAGGAAATGAAAGAGAGGGGCCAAATGTGCAATCTTCCCAAACTACAACAGTTTTAACTGTCGAAAAAGAGCGGGAACCCCTTTTACTATTCATCCATCTTCCCCGTTTTCACCCCCATGGTAAAACAAGGGGCAAATCAAAATTAGAGGGTGATTAAGTCAATTCAAGAGGTCTACATCACAAACCCAGGGTCAAATCAGTCTTTAATCAAAGGATTCATTAAAGAAGAGCCACATCATCAAGTAAAGAAGCACAAATTGTGATGGGTTTTGTGCTAAACTCACTCACAAAAGAAGCACAAACGTCACATCAAGGGAATGACACGCTGGCAATCCTCAGGTGTCCACATCTTGATCAAACGGCCACAATTGATGATCAAATGATTGATTAAATGAATGGCAGAGATTGAAGATTGGAGAGCAGGGCTAGAGGTCCTAGAAGCTTCAGCTGGGCACTATAAAAAGACCTCACTTCTCACACACACATCATCTAGTTTTTTTTAGTAGTCGATTCTAGTTTTTATATAATTTTTAGCTTAAATTCGTATTTTTACTTAAATGTTCTTGTAATTTCCTTTTCTAGTAATGTAATTCAGTTTTCAATTAATGAAATTCAGTTTTAATTTGTCATAAGCTCTTCTTATTTTCAACCTTTAAGCTCTCTTAATAAGCTAAAATTGTCTCAATAAGCTACTCATAAGCTCTTTCAGTCTATAAGCTGAAATAGAGCTGTTTGAATTCAGTATTAACCTTATCTAAACCTTAAATCAGTTAAACCTATTATGGATCTTATTGTATCTAAGCTTTTGGAAGGGGATCTTACCTTGGAAGAGATCCCAAGGACTTATACTCTAGCTTATTCATAAGCTAGAGAGCTTGTAGCTGCCTTAATTGGTCCTCTTGTTTAGCTAGAGGAGTTTGTAAGTTTCTCTTTCAGTTTCCTTTAAATTCTAGTTTTAAATATTGATGTTATTGCTTGCTATGTTTAGATTTGCTTATTTGCTTATTCTCTTTGCTTATTAGTGTTTAAATGTCTCTTCTAGTACTTATTAGTTGTTTGTTTTAATCTGTTTTTGCTTCCATAGTTATAGATCATTAGTTACTCATTTCTGTCATAAAAACTCATAAAAACCAAAAATATTAGTTTAAATAGTTTAGATCTCAGATTAAGGCTTATTCAGTTGTTTAATCATGATCATTAAGTTTGTTTTAAGCTAGTTTTTATCTGGTATTTAGCACTTGTTCATTAAATTTCTCTTAAAAAGCTTTTCTAAATCCTGTCAAAATGATAAAGGGGTGTTTGGTTTAGTGCACTCTAAATTTGCACTAGCAGTATTAACATAAGTTAATACTGCTGAGCCTTTGCACTACCAGTACTAACTTCCAAGATAGTACTGCTTTCACAAGTTAGTACTGTTAGCTTAAATCTCAGTAGAATTAAATTTAGTTTCAGCTTATTTAGATTTAGTTTTCATTTTCTAGCTTATTTCATTGCTTATTTAGTTTTCAAAAGTCAAAATTGCATCAGCAGTACTTTCAAGTGAAAGTACTGCTGAACTTTTATACTAGCAGTACTTTCACTCAGTTAGTACTGCTGTGTTCATAGCTTAGTTTAGATAAGTAATTTTAAGATTTAGCTTATTAAATTCAGTAGAATTTAAGTTTTCATAGAGCTTAATCCATTTTAAGTCTTTATTTGCAGTTTCTAGCTTATTTCCTTAGTTTAATTTAGCTGTCAAAAGTCATAAAAACTTGAAAATTCCAAAAACAGTAGGAACTTAAGTAGAGTCTAAATTTGTTAATTCAGCCTTTAAGTCTAGATTTTTTTTAGCTTATTTAGATGGATAATAAGTAGATTGATAAGTCCTTTAAGTTTCAGAGTCTAGTTTAGCTTATTAAGTTTTCTAGCTTAATTGAAATTTGTGTGTCTTTGCTTATTTCCTGAGTTTGCCTAGTTCTTGATCAATTTCAGTAGCATAAAAGTACTCTAAGCTTAGTTTTCTTTGCATTTTTAGATTAAGCATATCATAAGCTTTTCAGAACTTCTTTCCTTTTTCATTTTGATCTAGTTTTGAGTTTTTTATAGCTTATTTTCTAAAACAAAAGGATAAGCCCTACTTTCTGTAACAGCTTAAAAGATAAGCTCTTCCTGAGCTTATTTGATATTTTCAGCCCTAGTAGCTTTTATTAATTTTGTTACCCTTAGTTTCTTTTACAACTTTGCTTCTTTGAGTTTTTCATTTTAAGCACTTTTCAATTTCAACTTAATTCGGGTCTTAGTTTGTTGTCGGGGTAGATTCTCAGGGTAGAAAGTGTAACTTTTCAATTTGTAGATAGAAGAAGAGAGATAGAAAGAAGAAGAAGAGAGAAAAGAAGAGAGAAGAAGAAGAAGAAGAACGATAGAAGATAGAAGAAGAAGAATAGAAAGAAAATAGAAGTAAGAGAAGAAAGGGAAATTTAGAGAACTGTAAGTTGATGAAAGTGTAACTTTTCAATTTAGTGTTTTCTAAGTTAGTCCGTGTTAGTTAGTAGCTTGGCCGTAAACCTTTTCCTTTTTGCACTAAATTTAGCCCTTTTAGGTTAAATTTTTAATTTAGTTTTAAATAGTAATTAGGTTTAAATTTTAATTTGTTTAATTAAACTTTTATAAAAAGATTAAAATTAGGGCTTTTATTTTTAACAATTTTCGGCATTTTTTTTTTTCTTTATTAGTAAATCTTTTAGTTACATATTTTTTAGGGATTTAAAATTGTTTATTTCTTAATTGTCATTATTTGTTGCTTCTTAATTTTGTAAGTAATAGGCTTATCAAAATATCTTTGACTTCATGCAAATCAGGATCGAACTTATTAAACGTGGTTTCAAATTTCACTAGTCTTGGCAGGAAACGACTCCGGGTGATCATACTTTCCGGTTTAAAACACATAGAATTATATATATTATATTATTTTTGTAAGTCTTAACTTTTTACCTTAGTTAGAGGTGAATAGTTGGAATTTACCTAAGTAGTATTTTTATTATATATTTTATAGGTACGTAAAACTGCAATCATTTTATAAGACGAATTTGGCAGCTACTTAGGCCATTTTTAGGGTGTCAAAACCCTCTTGTATCTTCCATTAACTCATGTTCTAATCAAGTGAGATCCTTTATCTTTTATCATTCAATATGTCTATGTGTTGTTTGATTGATTTATGTTCTTCACTTCTTTATAATACGTTTCCGGCTTGTCTATTGGTATTTACTTATGATTGCATGAAATTTATTATGTAGATCCTTATTGTGTTGCTTCTTGTGATTGGTGTGCGCGTTAGGCTTTAGAAAACTAGCCATAAGATATTAAATTGACATAGACGTCTAGGGAAATGCGAGTGTGTAGAAAGGATACCATCGGTAACAGTCTTCATATTACCTTACCCCTAATATGGTTGATCCCTCTTAAGTGTTTTAAATGCATGTAATGTACTCTTAGGGGCCTTATAATAGTCTTCATACTACCTTACTTATGCGTTGCCTTAACGGAATATTACATAGACGGCGGGTTCGTGTAATTCGTTCATGACTTAGGAAAACCTTACACATATCATTACAAGAGTGACAAAGCAACATAATTTAGAGAAACATAATAAGGAGTAATGCATGATTAAGTAAATATGTTCATTTACTATATAGTTATCACCAATAGTTTAGATTTAATTATTAGTTTAATTAGTTTAAAAAACCAACCAATCTCTCAAACCATGATAATTACATGCTTTCATAAAAATATAAAATTACAAAAAGAATCTTCTCTCAACCCCTTAGACCTCTGTTAGATTCTGTTCGAGCCTTCTCAACTTATTCCCCTAGAGAACGATAACAACCCCCGAGTCTTGCCTATACTACACTGAAACGATTAGGTGCACTGCCTAGGGGATTGTAAAACTTCTTGTGAATTCCTTACAGCCTCCACATCAAGTTTTTGGCACCGCTGCATGGGGAATAGTTAGGTTTTGAATCTTGTTTAACTTTGGTCTACTTGCTTGATTCCTATCAAGTGAGATTTTAATTTCTGTCTATTAGCTTTCTTGTGGTCTATCTTTTCTTTGTGCCTTTTGTTTGTAACTTTTTCGTTCATCATCATGATGTATGAAAGACCACCTATCTCACCGTTTCAAAACCCACCATGAAACACAACCTTCCCATTCTAAAGATATACCTTGATGTTCCAACAACATCAAGATGAATCTATCTATGATGCGTGGACTCGTTTCAAAAACTTAATCCAAAGAGTCCATCATCATGGCCTCGATTTATTGTCCCTTGCTTAATTCTTTTATGATCATGTTGACGACTATACCCGAATGGACCTTGACTTTGCAACAGTCGGGAACCTTAGGGAATTAAGCGGTGAAGAAGCATGAGAAGCCATAGAAAATTTCGCCCAAGGCCAAAAAGAATGGGACAACCCACCAAACATTATTTCTAAACAAGAATTAGCAAACTTAAAGGCTCAAGCAAAAAGATTGTTTGGAAATGAGAAGGTTTGGGTTGAGATGCATAGGGGTATAGCATGAGATAAGGTGGAAAATTCAAACCCATAAAGTACCCCAAGTCCTCCTATCATTTAAGGTATACACCCCGCCCGTGACTTACCCAAAAAAAAGTAGAAAAGACTATAGGAATCCCTATGGAGGTAAAACCTTTATACGAAACACCACTAGAGGATTTAGGCTTGAATACTTGTAATCATGACATTCCTCTTAGTTCTAGGGAAATTCTTATTTTTGATGAACCGAAGCCTCAACCACAACCTTGACCTAATTTCCCATCCTTAGATAGAAGTCTTGGAGAAGAAAGAGGCCTCGAACCACCCATTAAACCACATAGTTTGAATAGTTTTAGGATGAAGGTAGTAGACAAATCAACCATTAATACACCACCTTTTCCTCACATGGTGTCTTTTTACCCTAAGGATACGTATTACTATTATCACCCATGCATTGATGATCCTAAGAAACATTATGGATTTAAACCAGGTTTATTAGGACATAGTGGATCCCTAGGTGTTGATTTTTTGAATTTAGAGATGATTGAAGATGATTGGAAATTAGAATCCAAAGAAGTTTCTTTTCTCGGAAGAAGACTTAATTTACCCGTTAGGCTAAAAGAATTAGAGAAGGGTAGGATTAAAGATACACACCATTTAGAGCATATATTTCAACTAGTTTTCCAACATATAGCTACTCTTCACCATAATGGTGTGTATTGTTACTATCACCCACACTTGACCTTAAGTGTAGGGGAACCCTATCCTTTGTCTGTTAAATAAGGGTAGAGTCAGTCTCGTGACTCGAACAAAAACAAATGCTTTTTGGGAGGCAACCCAATATTTTAAATTCTCACATTTAGGAGTGTTTTGTGTCTTAATTCTATTTCATTTGTTTTTATATGTTTGAAATATTGTTTGATCATGCTTTGTTTTGCTTTTAAACTCCTCTTAACTGCAATCAAAGGTATTTCATTTAAGTTGTTAAAAAGAAAAATCCGGTTTAAAATAACTAATTCAAACATGTTAAATGAATTGTTTAGATTAATTCGCGTCAGTTTCGAGTCATATGATTGTGATAACAAATCTCAGGTTTTATGCATTATTTTCTACAAGAAATAACTAATAGAATTGCGTGCAAATTTTTTTCCAAGAAAACAAATGTGAAATTTTCACAGTGTCCGGAGACGGCGTCAGGATTTCTCCTGACGGCGTCGCGCCTCCAGACCTGTGAAAATTTGAATTATTTTATTATTTTTGAAAAATAATCTTGTACAATATCTAAAATTTGTAATTTTTCTAAAAACGTGCAAAAACCTTGATTACCTTAACACATTCATCATATCTTTACTGATTTTATAGAGTCAACCCTAAAAGTTTCGTTGTATATATATCATTATCCCGTCAATTTTACGCCAAGTGTAGTTGTCTTTGTCTTTGATTTACAGGTTATATTTGATGAGAAGAAACCCGGAAGTTCTTAGGAAGTTTTAGGAGGAAGATTCTTGGATGACGATTTAGCCAGTTATCATATGTTTCTTATCCATTATTGAGCAAACCAGGGAAGTGCTAGTTTCTCTCGACTATTATTTTCTTTTCCCTTTATTTGTTTTACGGGTACTTTTAAGAACATTGGGGAAAATGTTCATCTTAAGTGTAGGGGGAAATAAGCCTTAGAAACTATTCCTTCAATTGCCATTTGCTTATTCCATAAAATGATGGGTAATATATCGAAACATAGCATAGAAGGTAATTTTAACCAAAATTTTAAAAAAAATTACGACACATACCGACGAAAAACGAGTATTAATAGCGTCTCATGGATAGGAATTTATATGACTAGCACAAAAACCCTCAAATTCCACCCAAAAAATGTGAGGTTCACCTTTAGATCTTTAGGAATTCGGGTATCCATTTTTGATACCCATGATAATTTTACCTTTAGCTTGCTCGAGTTAAGGAATGAGCAATCATGTGTATCTATTCCATCGTTATGGATGTGTATATGTGATTTCGTCACTTTTTCTGGAGCATTGGTATCAGTTTAAAATTATATGAGTGTACCGGTAGTGTATTAATGTAACACTCCCAAAATGGATCACAGCGAAAATATGTCCGAGAGTGTTACTTCATAATACAATAGCACAAGATATGAGAGAACGACCTCTAAATTAGTCGTTTGAAAAATAATCTCGTTGATTTAATTAAAATTGAACTTGTTATAACATTTGTCCTAAAGTTGTATCAAATTGAAAGACTGAAAATAATACAACGAGATTTGATTGTTTGAATTTATGTAGATATCCATGAATGTAATCTTGTAAAATTTGGACTCCAATGCACATCAGTTGCTTCAAGCATCCTATTTACCTAAGATATACATGCTTAAAAGTGTCAACATAAAGTTGGTGAGTTCATAGATTTATGTAAATGTAAATGTAGGAACAAAAGAGTTTAGTGTCTATTGCTTTACTCATAGTACCATGAAAAGAAAAGTATTTAGTAATCGGTAATGTTCAACAAAGTAGTGTGGACCACAAGATTTCAAGTGTGTAATAATGTAACACATACAATATCACAAAATGTAATTGCGACTGCACTAAGCTCATGACATTGAAGCTACGACTTGTATGTGTGTAAATTAATGCAAATAATTGTACCCGTGTAGACGTCAACACGTAACATCTAAATCCGACATGGTATACGTCTGTTAGTTCGGTCCATCGAAACTAGTGAGTGCTACTCACCCGGACGGGGATGTCAATCAAAAATAGATCTATTTATAACACACGCGCTTACACAAAGTAATTAACAGTTCATAATAGTGGGCATAGTGGGTTATCGCTACTTAGGCACGCTACGTAATCACTGTAAGAATTTAAAAGTATTGTACCTGTGTCCAATTATAAAATAAGCAATGTATCTCGCCTCGAGATTTGTAAATGAGTTTGAAATCAATCATGTAAACGATTTTGTAAACAAGTTATGAAAACGAGTATGTAAACGAGTTTGTAAGTACGCTATGAAAACAAGCATGCAAACGAGTTTGTAAATACGCATGTATTCTCCCTCAAAAGAGTTAAAAAGAATTAAAATAGGGGTCATGAAACTCACCTCAAGTAATGGAATTGATTTAAAATAAATCAACAATGAATGACGTCACAAATAACCGGAATTTTACCTAATATATTTATATGTCGGATAAGAATAATGTAATTAATTGAGACGATGTATTTTATATCGTTATATCATCACCTAATAGTTTTGTTTAACTTTAATAAATCGAAATAGTGTTTACGTTAAGTTTACCATTTAATTCTCAAGTATGTACCTTTGTAATGTTTTCTAATAGCCAGAAAATTAATAATAGCCTACTACGCTTGATTTACCATTTTTATTATATTTACAACAACAATATATTGGTAGTCCGATTAATTTATAAAATAATATTTATAAAATTTATAACGCGTATAAATATTATATAAGTGATGCTATATTATTTCTTAAGGTTTTTATAGTTCAAACGGATTAAAAATGTCTGAAAATATAATTTTACTATTCATGTTAGGAAAATAATGCAGAAATTTTTATACCAATGTCCGAAAAATAATCCAACTTTATTTAAGTTTTACTCATCCGTTATACACATTTAGGCCTCAAAACTCGCGTTATTATAGCGAAAAATCATTCTAAACAAGTTTCAAGTTTTATACTTAAGTTGATTCAGACCCGAAAATAGTTGAAAACACGAAATAAAATTCTACCAGCTTTTGCCAAAAAACTGTTTTTGTCGGTATTGTTTCAAATCTAGTTTTGGCCATAACTTCTTCGTTTTACATCCGTTTTTCGAGTTCTTAATATGCACGGAATCGTATTGAGACGTACTAACACATTTTTAGGGTTTTAGCTTGACCAAATGTCTGTATCCTACTATTATATACCTGCTATCCCTAAGGGGTGTTTTGTGCACTTTTTATCCATCATTTCTACTTCATTTTTACACAACATATCCAAGAGTCTATATATTTCAACCACCTTCACAAACAATAATCATCCATTAACCTAATCCCATCTAACTCTTCACAATGTCATGAAATAATCATAAGATCAATAAGCTAGTTCATGAATTATAAACCTAACCACATGTTTAAAAATCATAAGTAAGCAGTGTTCTTGATTTCTTTGCACTTATTTATAAAAGTATACTAGTTGGTGATATAACTTTATAATTAAGATGTTTATGTGTAAAAATACATAATGTAAGTATAGAAACATGAATAAAAAATAATCAATATGTATGAAAATCAAAAGAGTAATGTAGTATGCTTACAAAGTATATGATCAAAAAGAAACCTTAATCTTTGATTCTAAACCCAAAAACCTAATAAAAACCTCAAATCTTGATTATGAAAACCCTAACTTGATCTTGAAAAATCCTTGCTTATACTTGAAACCCTAACATGCAAATCAACTTGGAACACCTTAGATATCAACCCTAAACACACTTGTATACTTGTAATATCAAGAAAATGGACACTATAAATTTTTGTTGAAGGCTTATTTTGAGCCGTGGGCTTCTAGGAGTAGAAAGGGAGAGTTCTTGATTTTTTTGTAAGTGTGGAAATGAGATGGAAGAGCTAGTTGATGGTCCTTATATACCATATATATCTAGGGAACCATTCTTACACAAAACATGAAAATTAGGGAGGGAGTGTGGTCTTGTAAATGATTGGAATGGGAGGGGGAGTGGTATTATAAGGGTTTTGGTAGAAGTTGTAAGGAAGACGTTGAATAAAAAGGCTTACTAGCACATGGTATTATCTAAGTATAACTTGGTATTGATTTTGTATATGTATATATAGGTAACTGGCCATGGTTGATTTGTGGGTAAAAATTATCAAATTTTTGGGTGTTGGGTATAATTGTTGGTATTTGGTTAAGTGTAGAAAGGTGGAATGGTTTACATGCATGCAAAAAAGTTCCAAAATGCGAAACGTAAGCGTTTTATGTAACATATAAAAATAAAATATAAAAAGTTATAAATTATCTTCGTAATAGTTATATAACACTTCTTTGACGTAAACTTTTATTTGTTTAATGCCGGTTTACGTTGATTGTCGATTTTTTGTTTACACGATTTAACTTAACGGTTGAAATTAAAAGTCAACGCGTAAAAGTCTAAAGTAAATAAATTTGAGTTTATTAAAGTAAAATGACCTGAAAATACGAATTGTTACAATTAAATTCTAGAACTTATTTTTGTGATGCATCCTGAGACCGCATAGTGAGATTTAGGATTTGTTAAATGATAAGAGGCACTAGGATTAACCCATCTTTTAAACCTGTATTTGTTATGATGGCCACCTCGATCATATAACTATCCCACACCCTTGACATGCACTCATTTTTAGTGCATGATTCTCCTAGTATACCCCTTCGAGCCTATCCTTTTCACAGTTCTCGTAAATTTCTAGTGGACTCCAAATTTTTAATGAAGAGCATTGTTAAACCCTTAACCAATTGTTACACTCAAATCGCCTTAGCCTACCTTGTATGTACTCGCTTTTAGTACATTATTGTAAACCCAGTTAATTATTGCAGGAGTACATAGTTTCTAAGTCGAGTCATTTATCCCTGTAAATACAATTTTGGGATGATTGGGAATCATTGTAGTTTTTATCCTATGAAGAATTGGGGAAGAAGTCACCTATTACCCCTATTAGAGCTTAATAAGCTCTATGTTTGTTGATCCTTTCAAATCGGGTCATTAACTTAGTAAATTTTAATGAGTTAGCAAAAACTCAAGTGTAGGGGTGTGTTATAAACCTCAAGTTATGTATTATGTTTATTCAAAAAAGAAAAAAAAAGAGAAAAATAGAAAAGGAAAAAAAAGAGATTGATGTAGAGTTTGTATTTTAGTTCATTATCTTATCCGTAGAGCAGTCGAGTCTTGGCTTAGCAACGCATCAGCATGTATTCTTGTAGTTAATTAACTTATCACTGCCCATGTGTATACCATCCGTTGCTGCTGCTGTTTAACCTACACCATACACATCACAACCCTTTAAAAGCCCTTTTTGATAGTATTTTATAGTACTTACGCCTAGCGGTGGAGGTTTGATTATTTACCAAGCCTATGATAATTTGTATGCTACGACAGGTAATGAGTGTTAATTTTTCGTTTCCTATACTATTATAATTCATTATACACCTGAAAGAAAGAGAGAATCCAAACACTTATGTGAAGTGATAGTATATGATTTTCGTGCTTTTAATTACGAGGTCTAGAAGGTTGTGTCGTAAACTGCTTTTAAATAATAGGTTAAATGCCCCCAATATCACTATTGTCTAGGAAGAAAAGCCCATTTGCTTGAGGACAAACAAATCCCAAGTGTAGGGGTATTTGATGAGGTGTTATTTTATACACTTTTTAGGGATCATTTAACCCCCTAAATCATGCTAATATGCCCAAATTATGTACTTAAACAGCCAAATTATGTACATAAAAACGTTTTTTTTTTTTTGCTTTTTAACACTGGTATAGAACCCCCCCTTTTTTTTGGAAGAAATAACACGTGACTTATTGCTCAATAAAGTAAGAAACTATTAGGCTCAATTAAAGAAGAAACATACAAGACTACGACTCTACACCAACTCTTTTGAAGATATTACGTACAGTGTCTGGAGACGGCGTGACAATCCCTTGCAACGGCGTCAGAACATACATGAGACGGCGTCAGAGAAACTGAAGACGGTGTCAGAACGTAACCGCCTCAAAAGAAACCCTAGAAGATTTGACGAAGCGACGGCGTCAGAAAATCTGCGACGCCGTCACGGTCTATTTTCCTATATATACCCATGCGTTTTAGGGTTTTAAGTGTGTAACTTTTGGGAACCGAACCCTAGTTTTAGAAGATGAATTTGGCTTCTACTTAGGCCATTTTTAAGGTGTAAAAACCCTCTTGTATCTGCCATTAACTCATGTTCTAATCAAGTGAGATCCTTTATCTTTTATCATTCAATATGTCTATGTGTTGTTTGATTGATTTATGTTCTTCACTTCCTCATAATAAGTCCGGCTAGATCCATTAGTATTTACTTATGACTGCATGAAATTTATTATGTAGATCCTGATTGTGTTGCTTCTTATGATGGATGTGCGCGTTAGGCTTCAGAAAACTAGACATAAGATATTAAATTGGCATAGACGTCTAGGGAAATGTGAGTGTGTAGAAAGGATACCATCGGTAACAGTCTTCATACTACCTTACCCCTAATATGATTGATCCCTCTTAAGTGTTTTAAATGCATGTAATGTACTCTTAGGGGCCTTGTAATAGTCTTCATACTACCTTACTTGTGCGTTGCCTTAACGGAATATTACATAGACGGCGGGTTCGTATAATTCATTCATGACTTAGGAAAACCTTACACAGATCATTACAAGAGTGACAAAGCAACATAATTTGGAGAAACATAATAAGGAGTAATGCATGATTAAGTAAATACGTTCGTTTACCATATAGTTATCACCGGTAGTTTAGATTTAATTATTAGTTTAATTAGTTAAAAAAACCAACCAACCTCTCAAACCATGATATTTACATGCTTTCATAAAAATATAAAAATACAAAAAAAATCTTCTCTCAACCCTTTAGACTTCTGTTAGATTCTGTTCGAGCATTCCCAACCTATTCTCCTAGAGAACGATAACAACCCCCGAGTCTTGCATATACTACACTGCAACGATTAGGTGCACTGCTTAAGAGATCGTAAAACTTCCTGTGAAGTCCTTACAACCTCCACATCAATGACCTTCATCATAAACAGAATGCGTTCTACCAAAGAACACTCGAAAGCCGAAGAGAATGTTGTGGAAAATGATTTGGTGCAAATCACTTTACGCCATGTCCTATTCGATTTTCCATTGTTCTTTGTAAAAGCCCATTCTACATGAAGTATTGTTTTTAGGTTCGCAAAAGAAACACGTGATCATCAGTAGATTGCGTTTTAATAAAGAAAGGCGTGGCACCAAAGAGAATATCGTGACAAGTAGTTTGGTGCAAACTATTTTCTCGCCGCAACCTCTTATGTGTCCCATCTTTCTTTGTAGACACACATCCTATTATTGATTAGCGTCTTTTGTAAATAAGAAACTCCCTCCCCGAATATAGCTTATTGGGTGCACTTAGTTTCTACAACTGCTCAAGGATAAGAACTTCCCAAGGCTGCTAATTCTAATCCGTTAGCGTGTAAAGTTACTCTATATGTTGCTTAAAACATTGTTCATGTCACGGTATCTTCTGAATAAACAAATCTGAAAATGTAACATGGACTTTTGTAAAATACAACAACAAAGTCAAACACCCTCGCGACAAAACGCGGGCTCTCATACCTAGTTATCATAATCAATTAGCACTACTAGGATTATCAATAAATTTATCACCAACACTATATGTAGAAATACGGAGTAACATAGTAGCAATAGTAGATAGGTCAATTCTGGTGACGGCCACTACTATTTTCTTGTTTTCTATAAATAATCTCAAAAATAGTAATATGTAAGTGAAGTGATACGCGGATTAGCCGTGTGACGAGTGCTACGCGGTTTATGAAGAATTTACATTTGTAGACCTTCTTTGCACATTAATTCGTAATTTTTGTTTGTTAAACATGTCATTTTATATGGGGTTTTCTATGAACAGTTTTAAGCTTTGGTTGATAAGCGAATTTTTACTATAACTAATTGTAGTAACTTAAATAATTTAATTATCTTTTTTTTTTCTTTTTTAACCATGGTTTTCGACGTATATAATAAAAGAATTAAATTTTAAATTAACTTTATTATCAAAGCTAATTATCTTTTTTTTTCTTTTTTAACCATGGTTTTCGACATTTTGCTTGACTAATCTACGATGTTTGAACTCACTAGATAGCCACAAACTCTTTTGCCACTAGGCCATCCTCAAATAATCTTAAATAATCTAATTATCTTTATATACAATAGCGAAGCAAACGACATCGTTTTTAATGTTAAAAAACGACGTCGTCTTGAGGGTGGGATGAGTCGAGTGTGAGTGGGCTTGGCCCAAACGGTGTCATTTGGGGTCGAACGACGTCTTGATAATACGCTTAGGTGGCGTTTGGTTGGTGAACTTAAAATTCAGAAATTCTAAATTTTAGAAAATTTCAATTCTTAAAAATTTAAAATTTTGAAGTTTAAAATATTTTCGCATGTTTGGTTGATATAAATTAATAGTATTTTGAAATATGGCATTATGTTTACTATTGCAATTTTTTTATGGAGTGACGGATAAGGGTGTCAAAAAACCCAACCCGATCTGGACCCGAACGTGGGTTATGGTGATGTCAGAATTTGCACCTTTAGTATCTATTCAGTGATCAGTCCGCTAGTTTCCGATTAAACCTATTCGGGTCGGATTACTTGGGTCAAAATTTGTATCTAGGTCAACCCGATTAACCCAAATACTAAATAGAGTCGGGTATCAAGTTAAAAAAAATTGTAACTCGGGTTCGGGTCGACATGATTGACCCGAATAAAGATTTTTTTTATTTTTTAATATAAATTTTATAACATTTCTATTTAAACGAGTAAAAAATAGGTAATTTTATTACATTTTACTCGCATTCGGGTTGACCCATACCCGAATGGACCAGACCCGAGTTGACCCGACCCGAATTGACCCGAACCCGACTAACTCAAATTCAAATAGGGTCGGGTTTGGATATGAAACTTTTAGTCTAACATCCAAAGTTACGAATTTCTTTTGATTTAAAAAAAGGGTAAAAGCTAAATATGCTTAATGTACTTCCTTCGATAGCTTATTATACTTCATGTACTTTCAATATTCTCATTATACACGTTAAGAATTGTATGTTAAAGGTAATTTGGTCATTTGACACATAATAATCACCTTCTTCAATTCCTATACATCTTTAACTCCTCTTGTTCATGTAGAGAAAAATGTTTGAAGCTAAAAGACGAGGGCTTCCTGGACCATTGGAGTTTATTCCATGCATACTTCCGGAAAGAAAAAAATTCATATATCTATGGTTTGTAAAAATATGCCATGATCTTTCATTGCACTAATTTTTGCTTCTGTCATTAATGAATGAAAGTGAACATTTTTCGCTTTGAATTTTATTATAGGTCCATGGAAGCAAAAATGTCTAGTAGAGCATGGGATTGTCACGTAGTGTATTTGCAAAGGTCTTGTTACAATCTAAAACTGTTTTAGCTTCCTGTTTTAATCAATATATTATATTTGTACATCTGCGTCACTTAAAGATGGATCTGTTTATAGTTCGGGTCATTCCATTTATAGTTTGAGTCGCACGATATGATCATTTTTAGTAACTAGACACGTTGGTTTGCAAACTATAAAAATGATACAAAACTGCAAGATTATTGAATCACCCAACCAACCACACTTTGATGATTTATTCTTTTATTACAACTATAAACACAGTGGATAAGTCCTCAAACGAGTGCTTATCAACAATTACAAGACAAATAAAGATAGTCTCCAAATGGATGCTATCTGAAATACAAACACACACTACAACCCAGAAACTGATAAACCTAACACACTGATCAAGATGATCAGATGAAACTAAAACCAAACCCTAAAACTTGATATGAACTTTAAGAGAGAACCGTGTGGCAAGGCTGTCAAACTCGCGAGTTTAAACGTAAGATCATACGATCTTACGTGTCCACTTGATAAAATCGTGTAGAATCGGTGTAGGATCGCATCAGAGGTAGGATCGCAAGTAGGATCGTAAACTCATGCGTAAGATCATAGGGTCGCGTGTCGATACGAGTTTACCAAATTACTACAAAGTTACTAACTTATTGACTTACATACTTACTAGCCCATTACTTTTTTTAGGCCCCAAAAAGAACAATACGAGTCCGCTGATCTCAGTAAGAAGTATTGACGTTTCATTCTTAGATTTTCTAATCAATAAACCTAATTATCTATTTTCTTCAAATTGAAATTACATGAAACAAATTAAGGTTCTTCTCATGTTCTAGTTATCTTAAGCAAAAAATTTCTTACAGGTAATTGTTGTTTTTTCTTTTACCTTTTCATAGTTTTAACTATTAACCTTTAAGTTTTAATCCAGATAGCTTAATTGTAGTGATACTAGTGCAGTACTTTGTTTTGAAACGTTTATTACGCATGTTATGTAATTTTATTTCGCTAAATCGTGAATATGACGATTGAAACTTGACTTTTTTGTGTTTTACTTTTACTTTGGCATTTTAAATTTGAACCTTGATATTTAGCTCAGTGTAAATCTCTTTACTTACAAATTCAGTTTGTTCAGAAAGCTTTTGGAAGACAGTCACATTCCCTGACTTTTTGAAGATATAAGCATTGTAATTCAGTGATCTCATCTAAATAGTTGAGATTGCAAATAGAACAATAACATCTTTTAGTCATACATTCTTGCAATAAGCATATCATAATGTGGGCAAAATTCTGCCATATCAGATTCAAGTCATCAAGTTCATCTTCAAGAGATTCAACGTACTTTAAATCTGCATGCATTTCTTGCATTTACGTTTCATGTACCAAATGCGAAAACTATCATTCTGTGTTCTTCTAAGGGCCAAGGGGCATCAAACATGTTTAAATAGGATTTCATATCTTTGCGCAGTTGGGATCCGAAGATGAAGAAGGTCGTTTGAATTTTTACCCATGCTTGATGACAATTTCTTTCAGTATGATTAATGTTTTTTGCATGACATTATATGTGTCTACTTTCTGCTTATTGATTTAGACACTGGTAAGATTCTATGTCTTCTGAAAATATGCTGGCTTTATTTTCAAAAATGATTTTATCCACATTTTCGTTCTTATTTCCTTTGCCTGTGCGAACTGAATTCATAATGCTAGGTTGGGGTTTAAAAAATTCATAAAGGACCTATTTAACTTTGTGTAGTCATCAAAAGTTTCACTAAAAAGGTCTTTTATTCCAATTTTGATCGACTCTTTCTTCAAGGTCTGAGTCTCTTCCCTATCGGGTCGAGTCTGTTTGCAGGGATAGATTGTTATGTGGATCGCATACAAAACATAGGTATCGCATTTTGAGCCTTTTTGCTCGGCTACCCTTGGATTGGCAAAGGTAGTGTTTCCATTAAATGTAGGGTCTATTTGGATGTCTAACATATGAATGGTTTGGATTGATTGACTCCGTTTGTAAACAATTTCATTCAAAAACTTTATCTGGTTTTCCATTGAAATCATTTTGTCAATATCTTTTTCTTCCTTAAGCTTCAAATCCGTTATTACCTTTGTTTTCTCCTTGACAAGACCTTCGTAATGTGACTTGGTTAAAAGACTCTGTTTGACTAACTCATCATGTTTCTCTTTGACAACAGAAATTTCGTAGGCTTTCACTTTTAAACCTTCTTTTATGTCAATTTCTTTTTGAGCTAATAGTCCTAGAGCTTCATTTAACTTATGTTCAAGTTTGTCATAGTCAACTGTACGATCATTAAAGGCCTTGTACCTCTCAAACCTCAGGCTGTTTTATTTTGAAGTCCGCAACTAAGTAATATCCCGAATTACTATCCAGATTCTCCTCGAGTCTTTATGTTCTCCGGCAAGCAATAGCATTTGGCACCTCAGTTAACTCTTGAGGGTCCACCAATCGCTTCGCATTTGCGCTTTTCTTCAATTGCTTTTGATCTTTTTATGTTTCTCCACCGACCACATCAAGTTTTAAACTTAGCATTAAATTAGCACGTCGCAACAGTCATCATCACATTCTACATCATTTTTGGTCATCCGAATATCCTTATCACACATATCGGTGAGTCAGGGGCAGTGGACATTACTCTCATCCGTTTCCACTAACTGTGTTACTAATGGATTTCAGATTGCGTCAAAATGTCGTTATGTATTGGCAAAACATTATCATCAGTATCGGAGTGTACATGTTCCAATGCTCAGAATCAGTTCCTGAGTCTGTATTGGAACCTTCTGGAATCTTTGCCCATGTCTTTAACTGTAATGTGCTTCTAACTCTTGTTCATCAATCTCTTCATCGTGTCTGGCTAGCCAGTCAGATTGCTCTGCCTTGTAGTATGAAAACCGTTCTCCTCAGCCCTTGTCTTAGACACAGCCAAAGTCTTTTCCTTGTGATACGTCGGCGGCCTGCCTAAACTGTTTTGGCTTCTTGCACCATTCCTTAGCCTGCATTCCTTAGCAAAATGACCAAATTCCTTGCAGTTGAAACACTGTATCCCAGACTGCTGCACTACCTGACCACCTACAGTCTCCCTAGCCCCAGCAACAGTCATTGTCCTCTGATTCCCAAACTGTCCAGTCTGATTGTCATTCTTGTATCTTGGAGTAGTATCCACATTCTTGTTTCTGGTGTTTGAGGAAGTTTTGAGGTTATTGTTGGTAGGTTTGTAGATCTTCTTGAAATACTTTGCAATGAGTGCCAAATTTTTCTGCATTTCCTTGTCCTTCTGAGCTTGTTCAGGATCACTGTCTTCTTCAAAAGCTGACTCAGATGGAGGTGTGATTGGTTTGGCTATCTCTTTGCCTTTGTGTCTTGTAGTTGCATGAGATCTGGTTGGAAGTGAGGTTTTTGATGTTGGTGCATATGATTTGTGAGACTTTGATGTTTGATAATAAGAATCTTGATGTGGTTGAGCAGTAGCAACAAGTGCTAATGGATTAACATTCTTGGCTATTCTTTCAGCACGAATTTCATTAACTTCCTTTTGATATTGTTTCAGAATGTCAAAGAACTTGTGATATGAAAATTCATCCAATTTGTGTTGTTGCTTGACAATTGTTACAAACCTTAACCATTCTGGTTGAAGTTGTTAAAGAAATTGAACATTGACTTGCATCGTTGCAACTGTCAAGTTGTTTCGTATCATTTCATTCATCAGTTTGTAAAACCTTATCTAGTATGACTCCATTGTATCTCCATCGTGAGAGGTGAATTTTCCAAACTCCCAAGATAAGTTAGTCTTGACATCTTGAATGTTGAGGGATTCACCTTGTTGTAGCCTTTTAATAGCTTCCCACATTTCATGAGCTGTCTTACATGCATCAACAGTTGAGTATATTTCATCTCCAATTCCAGTCAATAGCAAATGATCTGAATCAAAATGAGTTTTGTTTTCAGGAGACATATTCAGGATTGTCTCAACTGTTGTTCGTTCAGGAACTACTGGAGAATTTTCTGTTGCAGGTACAAATGGAATTATGACAGTAGAAGGAGTGTAAGGACCTTCGAGAATGCATTTCCTTAAGGCATCACCATTTGGTCTTGTATCGATGTATCTTAAGAAACGTGATCGTCATTGGGCATATCTTCCCGTTGCAAGCATTGGTGGATGATCCCTTGAACCAGCTGCCATGATGTTGTTATGCATTTGACTGTCGGTTGTGGAAGTTATAATTGGAGTAGTCATGATGAATGATTGTTGAATTATGAAGTGAAAATGATTGAAGGATCTTAAGTAGACGTGTTGTGATTGAAGTTGTGGTAAAACAAAACAATTAACGTCCACGGGATTTTACAAGTCTATGATTAAAACCGAGAAAAAAATTGAGTCTTTCGCTGGATTTTACAAAATCTATAGAAAAACCGTGCATGTAGATTGATTTAGATTAAGGTTTGTTTGTTGTAAGATTAATGTCTTTTATGATTGTGGTACTTGGTGTGTGAATGTAAATTAATTGTCGATTAAAGTCCAAAGTCTATTTTGTCCAAAATTAAATTTCACCAAAATTTCTCTTTGCACCGAAAATGGATTACCGAAAATGCTAACTTGTATGTGAAATTCGATTATATTTAGTTAGCAAACCGCCACCAAAAATTTTAGTCAAACCGCCACCTATTTAAATGATCAAACCGCCGACAATATTCAGACCAAACCGCTGGCAAAGTTAAGCTAAACCACTGCCTAAAAGCTTTAACAAACCGCTGTCTTTAATAAACTCAAACCGCTGCCTAATATTCTTTCTCAAACCGCTAGCAAAAAATGAATCAAACCGCTGCTTTAAAACAGAAACTGTAAACCGCTACTGATGAACAAACCGCTACCAGGTTTGAGACATCAAACCGCTATGTTAGTTGAAATATTACGATATTTAATCTATAAGATCTCTTTATGTTTTGGTGATGACAAACATGTGACTTGTAATACATCATGTAAAGTACGCTAGTTACTCATAATCACAAATCATCAATGCATACATACATCAGCGTCTCTCGACGTCTCAAATCTACATCAACACCGATGTTTGTTTGCCCCCGACGTAAATCACATAAGGTATGTACAAACAAACATTAAACTTGTATGATGATCAAAGAAATAAGTTTTTGTCTTAAAACCCAAATAATCACTTTCCCCTTCATTTGGAAACAGAAAAATAAAGATGGAGAAGAATTGGAGAAAAGAATTGTAGAGAGAAATAAAGTGGTGGAATGGTTTTCATTAACTCAAATGATGAAAAAATGGTAACCAAACCCCCTCTCCATACTGGGAGAGGTGGTATTATACTTATACCAAGAGGGCTTCATGCATTGGTATTTCTACGGGCCGGGCTCGGGGAGTACTGGGCTTTCGCCCGATACACGTGACCGGTTAGATTACATTTAAGAGCCCGTTTACCCGTGTAGCCTAATACAACGTATATTATTTTAGTGACTGAGACCTAATATAATTATGAACGAACTTCCATTGTTCGACTCATTATTTTGAGGCTAACACTCCCTTTTTGTCCTATTCAGGGAAGGTGTTTACTGGACCATTTCTAGCCGTTTTAGGTCTGAAAATTTGAAATTCAAAATGTTTATTTTGAATAAAACATTTTTTTTAAATGTAAAAAATGTTTTGTGATGTTTATAAAACGTTTAAAACTTTTTTATAAAAGTTTCATTGATCCATAAAATGCATCAAGCATTGGTTTATTCATACCTTGGAGTGAAATAAAGTTTGAAAAATTATTTCTACTAAATACTTGTTTAGTTTAATTTTACATTGAACGTTTTTTATTTTGTAATTATCAAAACGTAAAAGAATGTTGAAAAAATATTATTAATGGTTTTTGGCATTATTTTTTTATAAACAATCTCCCACTTTTTAAGATTAAAAAAATTTAACTTCTTTAAATTGTTAAAATTATTTGTTAAACAAGTTATTTAGTAAGGTTTATGTCATTTCTTCCCTTTTGTAGAATCAAAAAGGCTCGTCGAGGTTGCTAGTAAATACTGACGGAAATAAATGCCTCCCCTTGATGTGTGCATTCCCCTCGTTCGAGGGGCACCAAGGTATCGAGCTTATGTTTCTGGCTACAAAATAAGGTTAGAACAATACAAATATTTCTAACAGGTAGCAAGGAGAAAAAATATGACATACAACCAACAGATGATCATTCATTAAAATTAAGTAGTGTGTGCAACCACACTCATTACTACATAGGGAAAATAAATGCTAACATACATGAAATTAAAATTTACAGAAAGTCCTCATAATAGTAAAGCTCATAGGACTTGCATGCAAAATGGTGAATGATTCAATATTTGAGAGACTAAACATAGAGCATGTTTATTCGGGGGATGATGGTGGAGGTGGTGTGATTGATTGGTGGTTGTGATCTGTGTTTCTTAATATAGAAAACATTATAGTGAAGTTCATCAGTAACCCGAAAATGAGGGTTCGGTTGTGGATACAACAAAGGCATGAGTTACCATGTGCTTCAAGGAAATTCCAAGGGATAGGATGTGCAATGATAGGTGGTGAAGGTGATAGAGTATCAAATTGGACATCAAGTGGGGTATTTGGGGAAAGATGTGTGGAGTGGAGAAAACTCTTAGAGGAGGAGATGTTGATGGGTTCAATAACAATTTGCGTCAGTCAGGGTGATGGTGATGATGTTGGGATTTTGGGTATTGTAATCAATTGAAGATGAAGAAGTTGGTCTTTGGTTGATGGGTGTTTTGGGGGTTGCATTCGGAGCACTTAGGTGATGAATTTGGGGAAGTTTGGGGGTGAGGGAGTTTTTGTGTCATCTTGGGTTGTTAAATTCTACAAAACAATTGTTTTGGTGGATATGAATGTTGATTTTTGGTCTTTTGGAGACTTGGAAATGGTGAGCTCTAGTGGTGGGCCATGAATGTGTATGTTTGTTTGATGTATCGATGGATGGAGATGGTGAATTGGTGTTACGCATTTGGAGGGAATTTATGGGAAGAGATTTGTTTGAAGAATGGGATATGAATTTGGATAAGTTTAGGGAATTCCAAATGTTGTTCAAGCAATTTGGGTAAAGATAGATAATACTAGGTAAAAGAAGGCAAAAAGCAGTGAAAAATACTGTTTTACCCGTGAAAAGCTAAGGGCAGTCCCCTTAAATAGGGGGCGGTCCCCTTAAAATTAAGGGGGCCGACCATTGTGAATTAAGGGGGCCGCCCACTGTTAGTTCCATTTTTCATAGAAAAACTATTTTTCTCAGGATTTTTGTGAGGGTATTTTTGTTTTGGTGGTTTATTTGCAGCAAGCCCTATAGAGTTTTATAAAGAGCATATTTATCTTTAACATTTAATAAACACATTAAATATGAAACCACATGGATAACTAGTTGATTTATAAAAAAACCCCCAAAGGTTTAAGGCCATCATAGAAAATAGTTTACCTAAAAGATAACCAACATATAGTCTTTCCGATATATCGGGATGTCACCACACAAGTTGTTTATAACATTCACACATTAATCAAGTTAAAAATTATCTTAAAATACATTAAGCCATTAGTTCACTTCCAACTCCTATGTCTTATTTTATTTTCTTGTAACACTCCTTTTTGTGCATTTCAAATGACTGAATCTCTGCGCCATTTCCGATGCATTTCTTGCGTTTGGTTGAGCAAGGTGGTTTGTCGTTCAAAGAGAGTTTCATCGGTTTGTTCGGAAGCGGAAGGCATTTCGTAGTTTTGGTAGTTGAGTGGATTAAGAGAGTTAAGATAGGTGGTAGGAGATGGAGTACTTGCACGAGAAGTTTCGACATCATCATCATGTTGATGAGATGACATGCCGTGATGATGAGAAGATGAGGATGAGACAGAATGGCGTGCCTTGCTACGATCACTTCAAGGTCTCTAAGTTTGTTTAAGAGCAAGAGGACGCATGACTCAATTAACAATGTCATAAATGCCATTGTTGAGATGAGGATATACTTCCATGATGTGACGATAAAGACGAGTCAAGAACATACCGTATGGAAGATTAGTGGTTGGATTTTCTCTAGCACATTCTATTTGTTTGACAAAGAAGTAAGCAAGATTGTATTGTTCCTCGGCAACAACACAATACAACATGTGAGCAAGACAAGCGGGGAGATGGTCCCGATGTCCTCCTAGTCCAAACACATTCTCTCGAATGAGTTCTTCCCATTGCTTCATGTCGGGGCTTAGTTCCTTAGTGAGGATTTGATTTGGAGTGAGGGGACGGTTAACTTTTATGGTACGGTTCTTACCCATGACACGTTCATTCAAGAAGTCGACGAATATCGTCGGGAGTTGGAAGGTCGGTGGAATATGGTCCCTCGGTTTCTTGAGAATACTCAAGAGATCCAAGGTCCCACTCGTTGGTGAACACGGCTTGACCGTTGTAAGGAATTTTAAGGATTTGACCGAATTGGGCAAGAGTGAGAGTTAAAATTCAAGTTGAATCATAAAGGAGATGGGACAAGATAGCATATTATCCGTTTGAACCGTGACTTGGACATAGAAATCAAGAATGAATCTTGGAACAATGGTTGTAGATTTTTTTAAGAGACAATCGAAGCGAATGTTTGTGAAGAGACGCTAGATGTTGTTGGATTTGTAATAGGCTTGATCAACAACACGATCTTCGTGAATGTTGCGATTTTTAATTGATTTGTAAAATTTAGCAATGGTAGGAGAGATGCCGAGGATTTTGGATACTTTTGGGATGTAGGATTTAGTAAGGGATATATCGGTGGTAGTGGCTCTTGGCATTTTGTCACCTAAACAATTTATCAACAACATAAAATGTTATACAACAATATAATAAGGAAAATGGAATTAAGTTTTTGAAAAATGACAAATGTGGGACAAGGATTACTTCGACACTAAAAATAACTCCTAAGAAGTGATCCATATGTTCCTTAATTTATTTTTGACTTAATCTCGGATGTCGAAAAATATATATTAGTTATATATTTCAACATCAAGACCATGAACCAAACACTCCCTTATTAATATGAAATTTGTTTAAGCTTGTCAAAAACTATATGTCAAGTATATATCATGTTGACAAGTATAAGTTTATTATTTTTAACTTGATAAAAGTTAAGTGGTGTTTGTTTTTATTCAAAAATCGTGTTTTAAAAGGTTGAACCAAACGCCCCTTTATTTCATACTAATCGCAAAATATATCAACATATATATGAATTATATATCTTGATGACTTATACAAGCTAGTTAAGTGTTTACACAAGTGACAAAACTATGGTGATGGTCATTTCGACTCTAAAAGTTGATCCTAAGAAACTAACCAAACACCCCTTTATTTTGATAACACATTTTTCTATTGATTCGAAAAGTATACATTTAGGAATGTACGTTTTGATGGACAAAGTAATGTTGTTTTACCATGTTTTTGGCATGAATCAACAATGTATAAACTTTGTTTTAAGATTAGAAAAAAATATGTATGAAAATTTCAAAAAAAAAATAAAAAAATTTGTAACTCAATTAGTGTTTTGATTCAATCCTATCAAGAATGTAGTGTTCCTATGACTACGGGTATCATTATAGTTATGGAAATCCTAGACCAAAATGAAAAGTATGAAAATGACGAAGAACACCCAATTTTGATTGAGAGCAAAATTGGATGAAATCAAATGAAAAGAATGATGAAAAACTTACAATAGACGTTGTTGATCGATTTGTTAGTGATTACCCCTTGCGAATTTTGGTTAATTGGATGATTTGAAGTTTTGATTTTGATGGTAATGGAGTTGGGTTTTCGTCACAGTGGGCAGAGGAAGAAAGGGAAGAGTGAAATGGTGTTTGGGTATAAAAAATAATTCGTCTGAAATGGGTGTTTAATTTTTTAGTAGCCGGTCCCCTTAATTAATTAAGGGGGCCGCCCAATTTACACGGCCGGTCCCCTTAATTTTAAGGGGGCCGCCCTCTGAGAAAAAAAAAATTCTTTGATTTTTGGCCAGTTTTTGTGAGAATGAATATTGACAATTTTTAATTAACCCTTTGTTTAATTAAAAAAATTTCTTTGACTATTTCGGACGAGATAATCAAGACGTCAATTTGAGAGGTGATTTAGAGATGAGTTTTCTTGCAAGGAGGAGGAATTAATTTCTTTGATAAGAAAATTAATTAATTCGATTTGAGACGAGAATGGATAGTGAAAATAATGAAATAGCAAGACGTAGTTGAGAATATCAACAAGTTGATTTCGATGGACGTAGATGATGGTTGACATGGATCCGAGACGATCGTTGGAGTCGAAGGGAGTTTGTTTCATCCATAGCGTGTCTATGATCTTCGCGCGACTAATCCTACTTTTGTGTTAATTGTTAACCACTAGCTTGCTCTTTTCCATCTTTGTGAGTTTGCTATGTGGTCATAGAAGATTTCCATTTTGTAGACGAATGACTATAAACTATACGAAAGAATAGTTCATAGTGAACTAGTCTCTTCAAAGCTAGAGAACCAACAAATGGAATCTCTAGAGACTACACTATTTTCTAAGAACTAATTATACTACAATGTCATAGTAATACATATATATTTGCTTATAATCTATATTCTACGAAGATGATAAGTGACACATACCTTAGTCTTTAGAATTATCTTCATCAATGTCTTCATAATGTAGATGATAAGGGTTCATGGGGGCCTTATCATGAGTTCCTTAATCCGTAGATAAAGAATGTTTGTAGAGAGCACACCACTTCAATGATTATGATGGCTTAGCCATTTGGTCCCCAACGTTTCATGTATCCGAAGTTATTGTTTCCGCATATGTTTTGCATTTGGTTTTGGCACATACATGGTGAACAACTTCCACATTGAGTGAAACTAAGTGGATGTGAATGATTTATTAAGTGATTAGGATAGTTTTGTCTACCTTGGTCTCTCCTAGGTTGAGGTGTTTTAGACCGAGGACGAGGATTATTAGTCATTCTCGGAGGTGGAGTTTTAGACCTCATTGTGGGTTTAGTAAATCCGACTCCGGGTTTTAAGGAGGGTTTGTAAAAACGTTTTACCTCATCATTACTTGCAATAGGAATTTTAGTATTATTTATAAGTATAAATTTTGGGTTTGATTCTATCAATTTTTCTTTTGACTCGACTTCTTGAGCTTTTACAAACTTTACTTGTTTGGTTTCACTAGGTGATCCTTTGGTAAAATTAAAACCTAATCCGGATTTATCTCCGGAAGTCTTTTGAGAACTTATTATTTTCTTAAGTGAGTGACTACTATTATTAAATTGATTTAGCCTAGATATTTCATTTCTAAGGTTCTCATTTTCAAGCTTAAGTTCTTGACATAATTTACATTCTTCAATTACTTCCTTACCTTTTTCTAACCTAGATAATTTATCTTTTAGTTCTAGTACTTCATTTTCTAATTCTATTTTAGCTTGTTTTAGAGTTTTATTTTTTATTATTTTAGCCCTACGAAACACTCGATGATACGTCACCCTTTCCTTCGAGACAATGTCTAAAAGGAAATATCTCCGTCGAAAAGGTTGTGTCTGAAGATAACATCGCCGGCATTCTTTCTTTACCCCTCAAGCGCGAATTGTTAAATTATCTTCGTCAAGGTTTAGGAATGATGGAACACATTCCATAAATCATTATCTTCTCTTTTTCTAGTTTTGACTCTAGTCCGTGTTCCATACGTTAGTGAAATACTTAACTACTTCATCGAAGTATCATTAAGTATTTTTTATTAGTGAATATGCAAATTTAAAATTCACTGTTTTGAAAATTCATCAAATTTCCCCAAACATCTCTCCTGTGGCGATTTTTGGCGGCCCCCAGATAAAATATTATTCTGGCTGCCCTAGATATTTTGGGACGCCGGGAGTCTCTATTTTTTTTGTTTTTCATTATTAATACAGAATGCTTATAGTGCTTATATTGCTGAATTGGTTAGTGTTAAAAGAGATTTGTGTTAAATTTCTTACTTAGTACTGTTAGTTCATTTGATAAAACTGTTAGTTTTGAGTTAACACTGCTAGGCCAATTCAGCTTATTTAAGTGCTTATTCTTAATTAAAGTCTGCACTTAAGTGTTTATTTTGTAATTGCATAATCTGTTTTTAATTAGTATGAAAAGAAAAATGATTTTTGAAAACCTTAAAGGGTATTTTCAACTAGCAGTACTAACCCATAGTTAGTACTGCTAGTTCATTTTTGGAACTGTTAGAGCTAACAGTTTCTAACTCACATAGCTACCAGTAGAACTCCAAGTTTAGTACTGTTAAGTACTGGTAGTTAATTTTTAGCTTATAGCTTATTATTTTGCCTTATTTAAGTTTCCCTTAGCTTTTTAGAGTAGATTAAACCATTTTCCTTTACTGTTTTTAGGAGTAAGCTTATTTAGGCTTATTTTCCTTTTCAAAATAATTTTAAGAGTTTATCAGTTTTAGTTTTCTTGCATATTTATCATTATAGGTCCTATATCGTGGTGGCTTATTCTTATGAATAAGTGTTTATTTTTGGGTAGTTAACTTATGTTTTAGCTTATTTGCTTATTTCTTGTTTAATTGTGTTTTGTGAAGGCTAGCATTACTAACCTTAAGGCTTAGCAGTCTAACCTTAAAGCTAGCAGTACTTACTCCTGTTCGTTTGGTAGTTAAAAATGTTAGTACTGTTGTGTTTCTTTGTTAATTTAGTTTTAATTGATGCTGCATTTGCTTATTTAGAGTTAGCTTAGCTTATTTGTTTTGTCTTAAGTTAATTTGAGCTTATTTGTGTCTTAGCTTAAAAAGTTTTAAGTGTTCTTGCCATTTCTAGCTTTTATGCTTGGTCTAGCTTATTCTCTTGCTTATTTATATGTGCATTTTTGCTTATCAGTGTTTGTGCTAATCAAAATCTTTGTCATATTCATACATCTAATCGTCAATACGTCCTTTCATTTTCCTTTTCAAGCATTCGTTGAGGACATAAGACCCGGAGACACTCTCATTACTACTTCCGGTCTTTTTGGTCTCGCGAATTCTGATCCATTGTTGTGTGTTCTCGTCTATTTCTATTCGTTGTATACTTTGGAGGGGTTAGAGAACGAAAGGGGTCAACTTGTATACCATTCATTTTTTTTTTTACATAAACCTAACCTTCTTAATTCTGCTACGAGATGAGTCTAATCCACAGCTAAACATGTACCCAGTATCTCTCTATAGATCAATGGGTCATCCTCATATCCCAATTCTCATAAGCATCGTTGCTTATAGTATCAATAGTCAAGTGAATTTCATATTGAAATGCTTCTCATTCTCAAACATAATCCTTTATAATTGTATACTCATAAATTTGGTCCTAACTTCTCGTTTAAATCCTCGTTTCTCACCTTGAATGGTCTTTTTACCTCCTTATATAGTTCCTCTCTCTTTACTTAAATGTCTTACACTTACTGATCGTAGTTCACTTCTAATAGTTTCTTTACTTCCGACGTTTCTTCTCACTTCTAAACGTTCATTTTCACTTCTAATAAGTCTTATCTTCCCTAACGTTTCCTCTCATGTCTAAACATTTCTTCTCTTTTAATAGTCCTGTTACTATTAAAATTCCTCTTATATCGCTCATAACTTAATTATTTCATCCAAAATATTTAAGTAATTTTCTAAATGCAAATGTCACTCCTTCACTAAACTTTCCACTTTCTAGAAAGTGAAGAACATAAAGAAGATATTCAATCTTCAAGTGTTATGAGTTACCACACTGTTTGTAGTCTCTCATTATTCTTCTCCATGAAAGAAATACCATCGCTTATTTTAACTTTACCCACATTTTGTTCCTAAAATTGTCAACCATCAAAAAACACCAAACAAAACTTTGAATTCATAATAATCCACACTTTGTCTTGATTGGTTCATCATGACCAATCAGTTTGTTTTTGCTGCAAATGATATATAAATCCTTTTCTATAACCTCTCGTCCAACGTTCTTCTTTTGTATCGTCATCCTTTCCCACTTTTTGGCTCTACGGATTCATTTTCATATCAATCTAAGTGCACATTGTCTCCATCCTGTCTATTTTTCTTTTTATTCTTTTAAAAGCTATATATACATTTTTTTGACATTAATTTGCTAATATTTAAATGTCATTCGTCTACTTTTAAAGGTCATTCTTCATAATATTTTTGTGTCAAATCAATAAACGATCCCATTCTGTTTTATTAAAGTCGGTTAATCTTTGCTTCTGTTAAACATACGTCTCGATTCTTTTTTTTTTCATCATATTTGGTTGTTTTTAAAATAATGAATTACTTGAGTATAGTTTTTACATTACTCTTTCAAAGTGTTATACTTTAGAATAATAAAACCTAGAAGTGCATGTCTAGTTCCCCGCTAATGTTTTGCTATATGTATATGTGCACTTGTCTACTAACTTTGTTTTGTAGCACAACAATATCTTGATTCCTTAGGTTACCCAAAAAGGGGGAGCATTCACACGTATGGGAGAAGCACTTGCTAAGCCGATTTCTTATTAAAATTGCATCGAACTTCTTGAGCATCGATGGTAATTTATTTGATCCATGGATCCGTTTTTGAGTAATTACATGAATGTTTATTATCATGGGGAAGCAATGAGCAAGGGGGAGCAAGGAGATATGTAGGTAAATAGCAAGTAGTGGTTAAACCGTGTATAATAGAAGACTTCATAGGATGTTGCGAAGATCACTTTATAGGAAGATAGAATCGAGGTTGTCAAAATACAATGAAGGGTTCGTTCCGTATCTCTAATACTTCACCTCATCCAACTTCCAAAAACTACCTCAACCTTATTTCTTATACACTCAAAGTACCTACCCTCTTGTCTTGCCTACTTCTTAATTCTCATGAACTTTTCTAAACTATCCAAGAAACAAACAATCACCTTCACCTTTATTTTTTATATCCTCTCCTCAAACCTATATACTCGGAGCACCTATCTTCTTCTCATTCCTCTAACGTTATATGACCCGGAGCCTAACCATTCTTCTATATCTTCTTCACATATCCACATAATACCTTTTTTCTTCGACAAAAGGGGGAGAAGGGAGTGTATCGAGTAGTAATTTTATACTTACTATGGTTATAGTTTACTTTGTTTGTTCATCATCAAAAAGGGGAGATTGTTAGGTGCAAAATATTATGATATTTATCTATACGGATCTCTTTATGTTTTGGTGATGATAAACATGTAACTTGTAATATGTAACGTAAAGTGCGCAAGTTACTCGTAATCACAAATTATCAATGCATACTCGCATCCACATCTCTCGACGTCTCAAGTCTACTATCATCACTGTCATTTGTTTGCACCCGACTATTCACAAAATAAGGTATGTACAAACCTACATTATACTTGTAGGATGATCAAAAAATTAGTGTTTTTGTCTTTAAACATTGCAATTCTTATAAATGTTAACAAAGTCCATTTCATTAAAAATTAATTAGATAAATTATTTTTGTATTATAAAGAAATGTTTTATGTAGTAATTATTTCAAAATTCAAATCGAGCATTCCCCCCCCCCCCCATATAAGGGTCACTTTCACCAGACAAGTTTGTCACCACAAAAAGACAAAAACGGAGCGTCTGTCAAGGCGGTCCCTTAAATAGGCCGGCGGCCCCCTTATAATCGGGCGGCCCCCTAATATATCAGGAGACCGCCGTTTCCTGACAGGCTATTTTTCAGCTCCTATAAATAGGTGGGGCCACCTCCAACTATTTTGATACCTTTTGCCATGTTTTCTTCGCTCTTTGTCTTTTCAGATCTCACTAAATCTCTTTAAATCTTTGATCATTCAACTTGGTTAATCTTGTTTAAATGTGATCAAATCTTCTATCCTTTCCTCTTTTCCTCAAAAGCAAGAGAAGAACTTTCGTCATCATCAAGATATGAAGTTATGTAGTCTAGTTAGTTCATTTGTAACATATGTTACATATAGATCGAGTCCATGTCTTCAAATCTTTAGTAGTGTGTAAATTCGAATAGTGTGTATATTCGGAAGGGTTGATTGTGGGTTGGTTAGTATTTTGGGCCTTAAAATACATTAGTGTAGTGGTAGATTGGTTCTAGCTAAGATTAGGACTCGACATCTAGCTTAGTGTCAGAAAATAATGTAAGCGACGCGGTTTATGTGTTTAGGCCATAAAACACAAGGTTTGTTATGTTGGGCCATAAAACATAACGGGTTTGGTTGTACCCGAAGAAGGACTCGACATCTAGCTTAGTGTCAGAAAATAATGTAAGCATTGGTATAAGGTTTTCTCCGTCGAAAGGGATCTTGTTGATTAGTGAAGTAACTCTCGAGTTAGATACTCGAGGAGTGGGGTAGGGCGAAGAGGAGCTTTGTGATTGAACCACTATAAATCATCGTGTCGGTTTGCATTTTCTTTTACATTTCTCTTTACTTATGTCTTTACATTTATCGCTTTACTTTTACACTTGCATTGTGCTTATGATTGTGTGAATTGTTGTGTATGTTGTGTTAGTCATGGTTGTGTAGCTCTTTGTAGTAAACATTGTGAGTGTGTATATATTGGTAAAGTATGTGCTAGTTGTGTAAATCCATTATCGACACTTCTTATATTGCGTCAAACTTGATTGGTGAGTTGATACAAATAATCTAGTCCGAAAACCTCTTCTGGAGGCGGTCCCTTTAAATAGGGCGGCCCCATTATGTATTAGGCGGCCCCCATATATTTATGGGACCGCCGCCAGAGAGTAATGTAAAAAATTGATACAAAAGATTTAAAGTTTTTAAAAGGAAACGTATTCACCCCCCATCTACGGTTTCCACAATATACCCTTTTAAATACGAACATAACTACAAATTTATGTCTTTTATTTTACTTATTAACTTTATGTCAAATATATTAAAATCAAAAAGTGTACCTAAAGAACAAAACCATAAATGTGAAGAGGTCTTCGTGAAAACTCTCTCTGGCGATCAATAATGGATATATTATTTAGATAAACTGATGTGAGATCAATTGTATACGACTTTTCACTTTTGTATAAGTGTACATTTTAAGAACTCGTTCTTATACTGTCTAGATATTTATCGCTTCAAACTCTTACTTTTTCTACATTTACTAAATAAGTGAGGTACTGAAAATAAGTGATGATTAATTATCAAAACTTGAGCATATTACATTGTTCTGCGCTAAGGAAATTATCCAAGCCACACCTAACTACATACAATAAAACCCTTTAAACAAACATACAACCAAATACCAACCATACAATAGATGGACTAAATACCAAACAAGTCATGCAATTCAGTACCTTCAAGCTAAGAATTATTAGTGCATATGCTACGCAAAGAGTAACCAACAGAAGATCTTACATAGATAGGAAATATACCGAGAAGAATAGAAAACTTCAAAATATCATAGCGACTGAAGAAATCATATGAAACCAATATATGCTTGTTATAAATGGGCCGGTATACACCATATGCTTAACTTTACCGTACAGAGCTGCAATAGATGAGCTTCAACCCAAGACAAGTAAAGTTAGAAACGGGTCTTGTACACATTACTTATTTAGACATAAAACAAAAAAAGAATAAAAATAGAAATGTTTTTTAGCCTCATAAGTACACACAAATGAACCTACATAATTAGTGTGTTGCTCTTTGTTGTACTTGCACACTTGAATATATGTAAATTCAGTAAATATACAAGCAAATGGATTTAAATGCTAAAATAGTCTAAATGGTTGTGGAAAGGTACAGGGAAACCAACATCGGTGAACTTGGAAGTGCCAACTTATGTTTGTCTAAGTCGTAAGAGTAGAAATGATGTCTAAAACATGAAATTTATGTGCTGAAACAACTTTTTAAAGTCATATGTTCTACAGATAAGTCACCAAATGATTTTGAGCAAAAAACGTGTTTTGGGGTCACTGATGGCGGTCCCATAAATGTTAGGGCGGCCCCCAAATATATCTGGGGGCCGTCACCTTTATGGGGGTCGTCTGTTTGTTTCAGCAGAATTTGGCAAACTTTGAAAAATCATATAAAATCAACCGTAAGTCCGTAGAAGTCGTGCCACCCGCCATTTCAAAGATACTTGAGTCTACTTTCATTTAAAAATACTTCCAAGTCTTCATACTAAACTTAAATAAGTCAGAAATGCAAAATACTACATAGTGGTCAAAACTGTAAGTTCCGTTTTAACGTGAAACTTGTATTTTACATTTTCCTTTGAGTCATGCATTTTCAATTGATATATCTTTGAAAAATATTGTATTAGTCCTTTCAAAATATTGATTTTAATTAATTTTTGAAATGGGAAGGAACTATTTTATTTTTAAATCAAATCAAGCTAAGTATACATCGTTATATATACACAAAACAACGACGAATATCCTTATGTGTATGCTAGATGATTATGTGTGTTTACTTTTGTTTCAACTTGGTTAATATATATTAATAAGTAAACATTACTATTTGTAATTGAGCTAATTATATATCTAAACACATGTGCCATGTATGCTATTTGTATGTTATTAGCTTTCCGGATATGCCTAGATAGGAATTCCGCTAGATATATTGCGTTAAGTTGCAAAAATTGTTTGTGCCTTTGCATAAAAGCAAAATCACTATATTTACAAGCTGTTACATAAACATCTTGTAACGATCATTTTGAGTGTGTACCACACACTTAGGAATATTAGTTTAATAGTTTTCAAATGTGGTTGTGAGGAAAAATAATGTAACTAAGATCATATGTGAAAATCCGTCACTAAAATATTTCCAACAACATCAATCACTTCCACAAGAAGTCTAATCTTTTCATCAACTTAGGTCGTGTTTGACATAGGTGGTTGTTAACAAAATAAAAGATTGTATTAATACATTGGTAATTAAGTAAAAGAAAATGTATTTTTAAACTTTGCTTGTGCTTGCATTGTTCTAACACACACACATAATTATATTCTTTCTATAAACATATGGGGTTTATAACAAAAGATGTTTGATGTAAAAAAAATGAGTTAGAAAAATCATTCATATACTAATAAAATGTCAAAAACTATGCATTCTATGCATAACAACAAATAGTTTTTCGCACACGCAGAATATATGACAATCTTGAAGTAAAAAAATTAACTTGTCATTATCCATCAACCTCACACTTACAACTAGTCTTAGGACTAGTGGAACACACTATGAAAATCTTTATTTGTCTTCTTTTAAAAGAGTATTCGTGAGGGTCAAGAAAGATTTCGAATATATATCAACTCATTATTCAAACTATGATTGATGTTATTATCGAATCTAATTGACAAGTTTTCCAGTATGGACAAGAAATTGGATTCTTATTTATCTAGCATTAAGATTATATCATAATATAACAAGAGATATTATCTTAAACCTACATACTCAATCACACTCGATTGATATGAAAATAACGACATCCCTTTCCAAGACGATAAGAATATGCATCGGATCATAACTCACACTTGTGTAGATGATGTCATATTGAGTCTGCTTGTCCAATAGTTATGTTCCAAATATTTGGCAAATATATTCATAAAATACACAATGAAGTAGGATTGACGACTTAAATGTTTTGTCAAAAATGTTCAAGTAATTTACCTTGCAATGCAATTGGTAAAGTCGTCATCTCCGAAAAGCCAAACATGAGCAAATGCACAACATATGTAACTTTGCTCAAATAATTCAAAAGCACAACTCAAAACTCAAACTATCTTTTCATCAAAACTATCTCTTACTTTATCAAATAAGCATAATATTTCATCTTCACCAATTAGAACCCTTTAACCACTAAGGTTAGATATAAAGAATTTGAACAATATTCTACAAACCCCCATTAAATTTTTTTTGTGCTTTCATTCAATAGTGATCGTAAGAAGATTTCGAAAAATGAAGATGAATATTATACAAAGAAAATCAATCTCACTATTCCAAATCTACATCACAAATTGGAACAAGAACATGAAATCGATCTTAGGATTTATCAGTCACGAAAATATCAATCAAATGACGCATAGATATTTTCCGAGTCTACATGTTTAACCATCCTCGGTTATTACATGAAATCACGAAGTCGATTGTAAGACAACAAGATTAGTCATCAAATTGTAACTTACACTTGCAATGAAGATGTTTCATGATCCTAAAGTGTTCAAATGTTGTGTTATTAGCTATGGTCAAATTATCCATGCTAAGCTTAACACACTCTAAGTAGGAATTGATGTCTTATGAATTCCATCATGAAACTCATAAGTACTCCAACTTGATAAGCAAGACTTGGATGCCATTTCCGAAAACTCAAATCGAGAACCCTTATAACTTATATAAGTTTCTCTTAATAACCTAATATCAACACCATATCCCAAATAATGAAAAAATAATCCTTGCCCAAATTTGGCACCTCCACGCATCAATAGATCCTTCGTCCTAGATTCATCCTCGGTTTAGGTAGATCCACCCTATGGCATTAGATTTAAATATCTTCCTCTTGTCAATCTCTTGCTTAAAAGTCTAATATACATGTAACTAAACTTTAGTTAATCATCATTATTTCTACAATGAAACAAACACAAGATCTATTAAGGTAAATAACCTTAATTGGATTTCTTTCATAAAAGACATGCAAAGGTGCATTCTTTAAACACTCTCATTATAGAGTATTATACTTTGTCACCTTTAAGCATACTCCTAGGTTCTAGATGATTCATTTTTTCTTAAAATTACAACAACTTGCTTTCTCTCTCATTCACCCTTAGAATTCCACACAGCTTGATTAGGATTAGGCGAACCAGAATTAGAGTATGTTAGTTAGTTCATGTAAGGGCCCATATGAAAAGACAATACAAAATTTACTTTTCTACACTGTCATTAAGCAAAATATAAGGAATTCTATTTTGTCTAACATAAAAATGACTACTAGAGAATCTATGGCACTAGAAATTTAATTTGACCTAACGGTTGAATTTCTTCTAAGAGTGAAGTTGGGTTCGTGGTATAACCTATAAAAATAGTCGTGTTTAGCCTGAATTGAGCACCACTAGTGATAGTCTCATATTCATTCTCTAATTTGATTAAATGGCTCTTCTTAAATATGCCTAATGATAGTCTACATCGATAGACTTTGTATTTCATTAGGAGTCACACTAAGCAAGTAGAAATTAGGTTCCCCTTAGTCAATCTAGACTACATGTATTTCACATATGTGCTTTTAAGTTTCAAGATGATAACGTGCTCACACGTAATGCAATTATATGCTTTCATGTTTGTCTTGATGCTCAACGTGTATTTGCTTAGCTATTGAATGCATGTTTGTTGTAAAAGCATTTGTCATTTTCTAGCAATTTAGATAAAATATCTCTTAGTTTATCTAAATAACACATGCTCCTAAGTGCTAAATGCTAACATGTTTTACATGATGATTGCATTTAAAATTATCACATTTTATATGCGTCATTTTTCATGACTTACGTGTTAATTGTGCACCTACACTATGTTAGTTTTGTTGATCCCAATGAATAGATCTTGATTTCCTTTAGCTTGTGTAAAGGTTAGTAACCTTGGATAAATCCAAAACTACTAAGACAGAAACTATGATTATGAATACTACAAGTTATGCGGAAACTAACTTGTAATACTAAGAAGAACAATGAATACTAAACTTTGAATATATTGATTGATAATATTCTGCCTAGGTTACAGAATAACTAACTATAAGATTTGTAATTGAAGTGCTTTTCTAACTATGTCGTAGGGTTCCTTTTATACACCAAGGAAACCCTAATGGGCTTACAAAACGCGTATAATTATAATGGAAAACCTAATGGGCTTACAAAACGCGTCAAGTGATCAATGCATATCTATTCCTAATATATCTCATGCATATCACTTTAGCAGTACTAACTATATAACTAACAGTACTAATAAACTAGTAGTACTAACACTTTGTACTGGCAGCACTAACTATAACACTAACAGTACTAATGACTTAGACTGTTTTCTTTAATCTTCAACAGCAGCACAAACTTGAACCAGCAGTATTAAGTTGTAGAAGCCTCTGATTCCCAACAATCCTCCCCTAAACTTGATATTCATCTTGTTAATCATCAAGTTTCTTCATTAACAACATCTTGTTCGCTAGGAGGATGTATCCAAATACTCTTCTACTTCTGAAGTTGTGATCTTATAAACCTAAAAAGCTCAAATGCCATTTCACTTTCATGATCAACCTCTAGTCTTCTATTTAACATCCTTGAAAGCATTTCTTATGTAAAAGGATATGTATTTTCTATCATTATGTGAACAGCAATTCTAGTATCCATCAACAATACATGAACTCCACATGAGTCAAATAATCTCCAGCTTATCAAGTTGTAGTTATGTTGATTCCTCCGGATTTCATCTTCTTCACTAGGCTCAAATAAAGTCTTCAGATCTCCCCAAAGTAACAAGTCATACCCTTCTAGGCTTGTTGTCTCATACCTTTCTTTTACCAGCCTATAAAGATCTATCACATCTTGTCTGTCAAAGTCATCAAGTATTCCATTAAATATCTTGTAATTCTTAGAACTTCCATCTGCTCTGATGATTTGATAATACATCATGTTCTCTGTCAGAATGTGTGTCTTCCAATCAGTTATAGGATATTTGGTAGCCAAAGATTCAAAGTCCATAGCAATATCATCCCCTGGAACTATATCCAAACAGGCTCTAAGCTTCTCTTTTTCAGCATCATCCTCCTCTAGTTTCTGTTTCTTGGCACTTTCTTCATCAGGGTCTGCTCTTGGTCTCTTTTTACTACTTCTTGCTTGCTGTTTACTGTCATCATCTTTCTTTTCACTGTCATCATTCATGGGAACAAAATCATTGATCCACTTCTGCTCTCTTTCATATAACTTCTGAATTTCTTTAAAGCTCTTGCTCTTTAATTGATTGTGAGTGTACTTGCCCATGTGTTTCAGAAAGGTTACCTTCTTGTTTCTGAGTTGAGCTCTGGTTGGTGGCTTGTTTCTAATTTGTTCAGCTCTTTGTGCAGCAAGGAACCTTTTTCTTTTCTGCAATCAAGTCTACCAACATTCTAGCTTGTTCATCAACAGTGAATTGTTCTCTTTCTTCTTGTTGAAGTCTTTCTGCTAGTAATGCATCTGCATCCATCCTTGCTTGAATGTCTTCTATTTGTTCATTTAATGCAGCATCCTTGGCCTCTTGTTCTGCAGCTTTTTCCCTAGCAATCCTTTGCTCTCTCTCAAATTGTGCTTGTTATTCTTCAAACAACCTTTGAGCTATCTCTGCATCCCTAGCAATCTGAGCCTTTATTGGGTTCTTTAGAGTAGGTTCAGGCTCCACCATCTTGCCTTTACCTTTGTCTTTGCTTTGTACTATTGGTACTGGTGTTGCTCTCCTTGGTTCTTCTTCAACATCACGAATCACTACTGAGGTTGTTCTTGGTCTTGCACTCCTAATCGTCACAAGTGTATCAACAATAGTTGTCATCTCATCTTCAAAAATATCCCTAGTAGTACTTGTAGAAGGACCAGCAACACTAACATCAGGAATAACACTAGCGGCATTAACTGGTTCAGCAGCATTAACATTCTTTTTAGCAGTAGTAGTGTCATCAAAAACTTTAGTTCCACCACTTCCTTTATCAGATAGATTAAGCTCCTCTATTTTGTTAGTACTATCATTCTTCCCCTGTTTGGATACATTCTCCTTATCTAAACTCTTTTTCCTGGAGGTTCCAATCTTAAAGAGCTTCATCCCTAGAGTTCTTGCCCTAAGCGCCTTTTCTAATCTTTTAACTTTCTTTTGCAGCTTTATGATCACCAAGTCTTGAGCAGTCTTTGATTGTTCTAAGGCAAGAACCCTGTTTGACAATTGGGTACAAATATTTATCAATTCACTAAAGTCAAGTCTACCCTCATCACTTCCAGGTGTGTGACCTCCTGAGAGAGGTGAATCATGGGGTGTTGGTGGTACAAAATCCGTCAAATCAACTTGATGTTCCATACTGTCCTCCCCCCCCCCCCCAATGTGGTATCTTGGCACCTGGGTCCATTACCTGAACCAGTTCCCTGAGGAGATGGTTCATTAAGTGTTTCCGTGGGTCGGGTCTTATGGATGTTACCACTTTCCTGCTCTGACTCTAAGCTAGAAGGAGTAGTGGCAGCCCTAACCACTCTGTCATCCTCTCCTGTATAGACAGCCTCATCACCAACCTTCTTAGGGGGACCACTAGACTGAGGAATCTCAGTGTCCTGGCCTCTTTTAGCTCACCTAGGTGTGTGAGTCTTTTGGGGTTGCGTTGCAATAGCAGTAACTTGAGAGGGTAGAGCAGTTAAAGATGGTGGTTGGGGTTCAAAGGGTTGTCCTAAACCTTCACCCTCAACTACTTGAGGTACCAACATAGATGCAAACAATGGAGTTATTCTTCTTGAAAAATCTTTATTTTGTCTTTTTATATTAGTGAAACCTTTTTAGTATGTACAGGTGTAACATAAACATCATTAAAAGGTTCTGCAAGAGTAATCTTATTATTAAAAAAGAGTTGTAAAAACCTTGGATACATTAAAAATTTCTTATAAGTAGGATCCAAGTTCCTTAACATACCATCAAAAATTAATTTAGAGAAATTAAATTTTTGACCCTTAGCTAAACAAATAACTGTTGATGCTAAATTGGTTGAAAATTCATTCTAAGCAGTTGTTTTTTAACTCAAGCAATGTAGAATGGTATAAGGTACTTCCATTGAGGGGAAAAGAAAGCTTTTTGGAAAGTAAGTTTAGTAGAAACTCTTTCATACCCCATAAATGCAAGGTTTTCAAAAATTTCATCATTTGATAGACAAGCAATACCATCCTCATAATTAAAGTGAAGATCACTCCTCACTGATGATTCTGATATTACCACTGTCTTGCCATCAACTATGGCATGGATTTTATTCACATCATTGACTATTTTGGACTTAGAAGTAGCCCAAAACAGCTCAATATAAGAAGCATAGATAGTAAGACTTACAGTTAGAGCATAATGAATCGAACTAGTAGTAAGAAAGTCCACTATCTGATGAAACTCAGCATTCTCATCTAATCTTTCTAAGAAAGCCACCATGTTGTGTTGGTCAACGAATTGTAGACCAGCCATAGGTGATTAATTTAGATGATCGGCGGTGAATAAGATTAGGGTTTGTAATTGAAAGCGTATAATAGAATTAGTTGAAGTTATTGTATGATGGAGAATGATTTTATGGTGTTAATAGCAAACCTACTAGCGAAGAAACCGTTATATTTACACTAAACCCCCTTAGCAGTATTATCCCCAACGGTAACAAGCAGTAATAACAGTAACTCAGCAGTACTTACTTTGGCTCAGCAGTACTAACTTTTGCCGAGCAGCACCAAATCCTGCCTAGCAGCATTAACCTTACAACTACCAGTCTTAACTCCTAATTCGTAACTAATACCATCTCCAAACCATATCAATCATGAATCTAACAAACACATTTTCAGAGATTAAGTAATCCAATGCTAGCAATCAAAAAGTTAAACCTGCTAACATCAAATGCCTTTGTGAGTAGATCAGTAACATTGTGATATGTATGTATCTTAATTACTTAAATGAGCCTCTTCTCATAAAAATATCTGATGAAATGGTGCCTTATTTTAATGTGCTTGGTTTTTGAGTGATACTGGATTTTTCACTATGCAAATTGTGCTTTCATTGTCAATGTATATCTTGGGGTTTGGTATTTTTTTTTAATTCATTGAAAAAAAAAATTTTGAAAAAAATAATCACAATAGTCAAAGCATCTAATTTTGGATTCCATAACACCTGTGTTCCGGGTATGCCTAAACGTATTTTATCGCGAAACGTAAACACTTTACGCAACCATTAAAAATAAAATGAACAAAGTTAATAATTATCCTCAAAATAATTACTTAACACTAGCTTGATGTAAACGTTTAATTGTTTAACGATTACGATTTAAAGAAAACGCGTACCATACTAAAAATACATAGTGGATATATTGACGACGTCAATGACCCTAAAACATGGGGTGTTATATAAAGATCCTCTTCACAGCATGAAGATGTGAGACTTTAGGAGTAACTTGGAACCTTGCACAAGCACAAACAGCAAACATTATGTCAGGCCTAGAAGCTGTTAAGTACATCAATGATCTAATCATTGATCTGTATAAGTGAACATCCACATCCTCAGCTTCTTCATCCTTTAGCAATGCCTTGTTAGTATCTATTGAAGTGCTTGTTTTCTTAACTGAGGAGAAATCAAATTTCTTTAATATATCAGCCATATACTTGTCTTGGCTGATGAAGATACCATCATCTCTCTGCATGACCTGCAACCCTAAGAAGAAAGTGAGCACCCCTATAGAACTTATTTAAAACTTCTTGTTTATCAAACCTTCAAACTCTATACATAAAGACTTCTTAGTAGACCCAAAGATGATGTCATCTACATACACCTGCACTAACAGGATATCACCTTTGCTCTTCTTGATAAACAAAGTCTTATCTATAAGCCCTCTTCTAAATCTATTTTCTAATAAGTAGGTAGACAAGGTCTCATACCAGGCTTTAAGAGCTTGATGTAGACCTTATAAATCTTTTTCTACCTTATAAACTTTATCAGGGAACTGTGGATCTTCAAAACCAGGATGTTGGTATACATACATACACCTCCTCTTCAATAGTACCATATAAAAAGGAACTCTTCACATCCATCTGGTACACAATAAACCCCATAAATGATGCATAGGCCAAAAATAACCTGATTGCTTCTATTCTAGCAACAAGAGCAAAAACCTCATCATAATCAATTCCTTCTTCTTGAGTGTAACCTTATGCAACCAGTCTTGCCTTGTTTCTAACTACTGTTCCTCTCTTATCTTTCTTGTTTCTATACACCCACTTAGTTCTAATAGCCCTCTTGCCTTTAGGAAGATCTACCAGAGTCCAAACCTTTTGAAGTTTAAATTACGGAAGCTCCTCTTGCATTGATTCTATCCAGCTTAGATCTGTCAAAGCTTGGATCACCTTTTTGGGTTCAATTTGAGAGAGAAAATAGGTAAATAAGCAGTTTTGATAATCTTTGTGATTTGTTCTCCTCTGCTTTTTGATGTAACTAACCATAGCAAGTTCTTCAGAGATCTTGGTTATCCTTGATATCATCAAATAACGTCATGCTTTACTATCATTTATCCTACGTATTTTACCCACTTTTATATAATTATTGCAAGATATTGGTACTTAATTGCTTAAAGTTTATTATTGCAGTAATTATGGAGTCACTTGTGAAGAAGAAGAAAAAAGGCGCAATTCTAGAGCTTAAACGAAGAAATTTGAAGAATACTATTTTCTGCACCTATACGCGGTATCCAGCAATGAAGATACGGCATATCAGCGCCAGCTCAGCACAAGAAACGCGTAATGATCAATTCTCGATCTGGTGTATCCACTACAACCAATAAGCCATATGTACAGTTGTTCGTCAGTCAAAGATACGCATTTAATATGATTGATGGTATATATCTTAATTGATTTGATCTTATCGCGGACTCCAAGGAAATTAACCCCTATACGTCGTATCCATTTATCCTTATACGACGTATCCAGGCGTATTTCAGATATTATAAATACAAGACCCTAAACAAAGTTTTAGGTGTGCAAGAAAATCCCTAAACCACCAAGTCGACTCTCAGACGTATAAAAGAGCCAAGAAGGTCAGAAATAAGCCTTAAGATCATAAGAAAACTCTTGTAATCCTCGCACAACCAAATACGCATTCAATGGAGGTTTCTTTATTTTAATCGTTCATATATCAAACCGTGTGTATTTTTACAATGACTATCGGCTGATACCTCATGTAAATGAAGATTTAATGTTTGGTTTGTTTATCTCGATTGTCTTAATATATCGTTGATTGTTTGATTATGTTTACCATTTTATACTTTTTTACGTGCTTGTATGTGACCTATCATTCAACTGGGTCTAGTCTTACATATTTAATGCGCTGCAACTTTGGTGTTGTGTGGGCGTAGGCTAAGAGTCCGGGATGGCTCTCCATATTTGCATGTAAGTGGGTAAAGTCCCAATGGGCTAGGGTTTAATAAGATCCCATTATTAATCACCTAAGGTAGATTATAATCAACAAGAAGTATGCTTTATGCGGGCACGTTAATTGTGACAGGATTGTTCGTGTCTAGGTCTTAGGATGAAGTACCGCCTAAGTCTTAAGAATGATATGCCGCTTCGAGATAAGATTATCATTGCACTAATAAACAAACCTGCGTTTTATCAGATTATTCATGGTTGATATGTTTTCCTTATATTAGTATTTGACCGCTTCTCTATCGTTTGTTAATCTTCTTGTGTGTGTTTATTGCTTTACTTGTCATCAAAACCTTAGCTTAGACACCCAAACTCTTGTCAGTCTCTCAGGCTGAACCCCCTTACCATTAGCTTAGGATTTGCATAAATTAGATAACTAAAATACTGATAAATTAGATATTAACGCTCTCGCTCTTAGTGATCGACACCCTACTTACTATGAAACTCCATATGATCGGGTACACTGCCTGTTAAAGTGTTGTTTTAGGTAAAGTCGGCAAAATATAAATAGTAAAACTTGATAATAAAAAATAACACCTACACGACGACACATCGACTTTTTGGCGCCGCTGCCGGGGAGTAAAGTTGTTTAATTCTTGTTTGTTAGTATTTTAGTTTAGATTTAGTTTAGATTAATTTGCATATTTGTGTGTTTAATTAATTTCTGCTTATTTAATTGTTTTCTGAGCACTATTCTTGCCGAAAATCAGATACGACCCGTGATGATAGAAGACTTCACTAAGGTGATTGCAATCTCACCTTTATTAGGAAAGATATGATTGGGGATTGTCGAAAATACGATTTTTAGTGTAGATTGCTTTATTTTTCCATTAGATTTAGAAATCCAATCCAAATCTTGTTCTATTCAATCATCAAATGTCAATCCAACTCTCGACTTTCCAATTCACTCCTCGTTGGGGATAAACGACCCGGGAATATTCTATACTATTTCCAGTTTCATTGATTTTGTGGATTTTGATCCTTTTCATATATTTATATTTATTTATATCTATATATTTACAAAAGGGTGGATAAATTCTTCTTAATCAAGCACCTACCTTCTTCTAATTCCTCCAACATATTTACCATACACACTTACCTTCTTCTCATACCTCCAACCTATATGCTCCAACCATAATCCACATTATACCTTTTTGCTTCGACAAAAGGGGGAGAAGAGAGCGTAAACGAGTAACTTTTAAACTTTACTATGTGCTATAGTTTACATATTCTGTCATCATAAAAAAGGGGGAGATTGTTAGTGCAAATATTACAATATTTAATCTATACGATCTCTTTATGTTTTGGTAATGATAAACACGTGACTTGTAATACGTAACGTAAAGTGAGCTAGTTACTCGTAATCACAAATCATCAATGCATACATGCATCTACATCTCATAACGTCTCAAGTCTACATCAATACATCTCTCGACGTCTCAAGTCTACATCAACACCGACATGTGTTTGCACCCGACGTAAATCACATAAGGTATGTACAAACAACATTAAACTTGTAGGATGATCAAAGAAATAAGTTTTTGTCTTAAACATTACATTTTTATAAATATAACAAAACAATTTCCCAAAAATTAATTAGACAAATTATTTTTGAATTATAAAAGAAATGTTTTATGTAGTAATTATTTCAAAATTCAAATCTAGCCATTTTCCCTCCAAAACAAGTGTCACTTTCACCAGACAAGTTTGTCACCACAAAAAAACAAAAACAAGAGCGTCTGTCGGGGCGGCCCCTTAAATATACCGCGGCCCTCTAATATATCTGGGATCGCCGTTTCCTGACAGGCTGTTTTTCAGCTCTTATAAATAGTGGGTCACCTATAACTATTTTCATAACCCTTTTGCATGATTTTCTTTCAGTTCCTTCTCTCTCTAGATCTCACTAAATCTCTCTAAATCTTTGATCATTCAACTTGGTTAATTTTGTTAAAATGTGATCAAATCTTTTATCCTTTCCTCTTTTCCTCAAGTGCAAGAGAAGAACTTCAGTCGTCTTCAAGATCCGAAGTTATGTAGTCTAGTTAGTCCATTTGTAACATTTGTTACATATAGATCGAGTCCATGTCTTCCAATCTTTTGTAGTGTGTAGATCCAAATGATGTATATATTTGGATGGGTTGATTTTGGGTTGGTTAATATTTTAGGCCTTATAATACATTGGTGAAGTGGTAGATTGCTTCTAGCTAAGATTAGGACTCGACATCCAGCTTAGTGTCCGAAAATAATGTAAGCAACGCGGTTTATGTGTTTAGGCCATAAAACACAACGTTTGTTATGTTGGGCCATAAAACATAACGGGTTAGGTTGTACCCGAAGAAGAACTCGACATCTAGCTTAGTGTAGGAAAATAATGTAAGCATTGGTATAAGGTTTTCTCCGCCGAAAGGGAGGTTGTTGATTAGTGAAGTAACTCTAGAGTTGGATACTCGGGGAGTGGAGTAGGGCGAAGAGGAGCTTCGTGACCGAACCACTATAAATCACCGTGTCGGTTCGCATTTTCTTTTACCTTTCGCTTTACTTATTTCTTTACATTTACCGTTTTACTTTTATACTTGCATTGTGCTTATGATTGTGTGAATGGTTGTGTATATATTGTTAGTTAAGGTTGTGTACTATTTTGTAGTTAATATTGTGATTGAGTTTGTATTATTAAGATATGTGCTAGTTGTTGTAAAACCTATTATCTACACTTCTCATTTTACGTCTAACTTGATTGGCGATTTGATACTAAAGATTTAAAGTTTTCAAATGGAAACATATTCACCCCCCCCCCTCTATGGTTTCCGCAAACATCATAAAATGATTTGATGCATTTTAAACACATAATTACACAAATCTCACATGTGCGATAAGCACTTAATATCGGATTTGCATCAAACACTCTTCTCAAAATGTTATTTTTACCATGAACTATAAGCACCAATAATGTATGAATTTTTAAAATGTTTGACTTGTAATTTGTAATATACCCTTGATATCATACTTAATGTCATATGTATTTGCTAAACTCATGTATCATGCATCTTTAAATATGGTTTGATCAGTAGCTAGAATTATAATGGATATATTATTTAGATAAACTGATGTGAGATCAATTGTATACCACTTTTCACTTTTGTATAAGTGTACTTTTTAAGAACTCGTTCTTATACTGTCTAGATATTTATCGCTTCAAACTCTTACTTTTTCTACATTTACTAAATAAGTGAGGTACTGAAAATAAGTGCCAATAACAAAATATGCAAGATACCAGAGTCACACCTTATATATAAATGATTAATCATCAACACTTGAGCATATTACATTTAAGGAAATTATCCAAGCCACACCCAACTACATACAATAAAACCTTTTAAACAAAGATACAACCAAGTACCAACCATACAATAGATGGACTAAATTCCAAACAAGTCATGCAAGTCAGTACCTTCAAGCTAAGAATTATTAGTGCATATGCTTTGCAAAGAGTAACCAACAGAAGATCTTACATAGATGGGAAATATACCGAGAAGAATATAAAACTTCAAAATATCATAGCGACTGAAGAAATCATCTGGCACCAGTATATGCTTGTTATAGATGGGCCGATATACACCATATGCTTAACTTTACCGTACAGAGCTGCAATAGATGAGCTTCAAGCCAAGACAAGTAAAGTTAGAAACGGTATGTTAGAAACATGTCTTGTACACATTACCTATTTAGAACAAAAACAAAAAAAGAATAAAATAGAAATGTTTTTTAGCCTCATAAGTACACATAAATAAACCTAAATAATTAGTGTATTGCTCTATGTTGTACTTCCACACTTGAACATATGTAAATTCAGTAAATATACAAGCAAATGGATTTAAATGCTAAAATAGTCTAAATGGTTGTGGAAAGGTATAGGGAAACTAACATCGGTAAGATTGAAAGATGCGTGTTCTTTGCTAGAACAGTGGTACTGTATGAGTGAATACGAACAAAAATATTCGTATCAACTTCTAGTTTCTTTTGTTGTTTCCATGAAATCGGAAATTAGTACTTTTTATGAGGTTCATAGCTTCTTCCAAGATATGAAAGATGCAAAAGAGGGCCCAATGAGCAAGTATCAAGTTAAGGTTAACTAAACGTCTAAACAGCATGTTCCCATCTTTATTTAACAACACCATTTATTCATCTTTATCTAATAACACCAACTACTCCTTTAAAGAGTCTCAAATTTCATATGGGTGGTACGTACATACGACATTTAATAGTATCACTGATCATTAACTATGGCTTAGTTCTCATACACCAATAGTATAATTTAGTGAGCATTTATGTATTTTGTTTGAAAATACTATAAATAATTCATAATGTTCATCTTTGTTGATGATTATTTTTATTCAGGTATAATGGTCTTTTATTCAAAGTTTGAACACAAGTCACATTTTAAAAAGAGTGTATGCGTTCTAAAATTAGATTGTCATGAAATAGAATTAACATATTCAATTTTATAACCTTACTGCATTTGACTAATGCATATCAAACTTGTAGTTTAGAGGGATGTAAAGCTGAAATATCCTATTGTTTGTATGAGACATCAAGAGTAGCAGGAAAGAGGTTGGCCGCCTATCCTAGATCTTCCCATTTCAAATAAGATCTCGGGCTCGATCCGGTTTTGTATCAAGGTGATATAAAGTTAATGCATACAGTACACATAATTGCAAAATATGTTGGTTAATCACTTAAGAAATAGTACAATGTATTTTTTTCTAACGATGGAAGCATGCTGATTCTTAAAGTACCTACTTGTAATATTAGTTCGAGGAATTCATAATTATAAGGCACAAGAGCATCAAGAAGCAGAGGTGCACAAATGATGCGTACTCATTTTGGATGCCCTCGCTGCTAACCAAACTATACATGGCTACATGACCAATATAACTACAAAAAATCACCTTCAAGTACCTCCACTGTGACCGACCTTTTGACCTCAAACCTTATTATTATATTAGCCTCTTTTCGAAGGTTTAGTTATATACATGTATTCCATCCTTATCAACCCTCATGGTGTCCTTGTGGATAGTATAGAAGAACCTCTTTGTTCCCCCTACAATAAAATGTCCTAAACTTGTTAAAAAAAATTAATAGCATGCTTTGTTAAGATAATATTTACCTCAGTCTTTTAGATCAGTAAGCATACCCCTTTCTGCAGCAACAATGGCATATTGGTTTTCGGTTCTTGGTGCCCGTGCTGACAATCATTAGAACAACAGTATCACCATCTACTCCTTTGGCGCAATACCTAAAAAATAAAGTCAACCCAAAAGTCAAAAAAGATAAGGACATGAAAAACCGTAAATAAAATAATCATAATCGTTTAAAGACCGACTTCACTGAGATTTTTGTCAACCCCAAGTTTTTCTAAAGTCTATTGTGCGTATTGTTTATTTCTTAAGGCTCAAACTCTATTGTGCGTATTGTTTTTTTCTTGGCGTCACAAACTATGACAAATGTGTTATTTTCTTGACTCATGAATGATTTATGTTCGTATTGTCAAGTAATCAATCACAGACCCACTAATTTCTACAACCACCAGGCCTATTCCAATTTGGAAGCGCATCACATAAACCCACCCATCAAGTTTATGCTCAATTTAATATAGCTATATTTTTTACAATGTAAAAAATGGATGACAGGGGAGTTCAATGGTTAAGAGCTGAAGCGATTGATTCCAGCTCTTACTTGGCATGGGTGTTGTGTCACGTAAACATGACATATCATGATTAGTTAAAATCCAATATATTGAGAAAATGAATGTAGAAGAAAAGGGAAGGCAGAAACATCAGCGAAAAGGATCAAACGCAGCATATCATGGCTCCTCAGATAGTTAACATAATCACATCTACGTTTCTTAAATCCAAGATTTAGATTAAAAAATGTACCCTTGTAGTGATGAGTTGTCTAAAAAATGTACCCTTGTAGTGATGAATTGTCTAAAACATGCTTAATTTGATGTAGTGATGTACCCTTGTAGTGAACTTACTGATTGTTGCTAATTATATTGGTGTTGGTTTATTTTTGGAAAAATTGGTCATTGAAAATTTCATGGTTGCTGATAAAGTGATTTGTTGCTCATATATAATCAAGATGTTGTTTGGGCTATTTTATATTACTAAGGTTCATCAGGAAGGAATATGCACAAGTTAACAAATTCAACAAAAGTCATCTTTAATCACACTATGTATACAAAAAGGTTCCAACAACTTAGTATAGGACTGTGGGGCTTCAATGTGTGGGTCAATCTAACATGTCATATAACATGACACGTTTCATCCCAAACTTGTTACTACCCGTTACCCACCTGACTGGCCCACCCATTTTGTACCTTCACACGGAACGGAAGTGCACCAAAACTAACTGAAACCTGGATGTATGTATCAAAAACATGGGCAACCTATTCACAACCTCTTATTTAGATATATTAAATTACTGATAGAATGCGCAGCTGTGAATTTTTTTTCCTATGGTCATAGCATGTACTATCCAACAACATCCGATTACTCTTTAGGTAAGTCGTAGATAAGAAAAACCTCTTAAGCTATAATCTTAAATATTGTCCCATTCTATTTAATGAAGCTTTAGGATGGTCGTACTTAGCCATGTACTAAGTTTCTCTAATAAACATGAGTTGAGAGCTTGTACTGATGCAACATTTTCATCCCTGAAGGTTTTTAATAACCAAATAAGACCCAAGTTCCTTGCTTTATCAACTATATCATTTTGCTTAAATAAAAAAGCTAGCTAGCTAATGCACAACATCTAAATAAAAGACACAGTATGAAGGGTACTCATTAGAAACAATAATTTTTGGCATAAACTTACCCGATAAAAGATAGAATATCAGCTCGGACAGTAGCCAAAAACTTCAAACCACCAAGATGAGTGTTGATCCTTTTAGATATAACCGTCTACATTAGATCAGAACCAATTCTAGAATTTCATTTAATTTTAGAATATGCCAAAAAGTTGTCCTTCCATTTCATATCTGTGTTCCTCAATTTGATCACGAAGCAGTTAAATCAGCTTTTACATCGAACCAAACTTTGATATGTGACATAAACATGTTTAAATTTAACTGCAAGCCAAACACCAAACAAACCAATTGATTTATGCTGAAACACCCAAACACTATTGAACAAACATAACAATTTTGTCAGCAATTATGATGAATCATCAAAGCTCTACTTACTTCCTATGTCTCGTACGAATCTGTAATACATATCAAAGTAAGCAACTATGAGCATTTCACAACTCCTAGAGATAAAAGTAACAATGGAGTTCAAAAATAATATTTTTGACTTTTGAAAGTTAAATTGTAGCAGTTGTTACTTGTCTTTTTGTAATGGATATGATATGCGGGACTAATAAGAACCAACACATGGAATGAAAGTCCTACCAACGTGCATTGTTATATCCTACAAACGGAATCACAACTGTAAAAGTAACTAAAGTGAAAACCTTGTAAATTTCTAGTATTTTTCAAACATGCATTGTTATATAACATAAATTTTATGACTCTTTTGTCCATTTCAATCCATTGGACCAATTTCCTTTGTTTCCTTATGAGATAATTTCATGATTTTACTAATTTCACCCGTTATATTCTCTCCTTTTGGAGTTACCCAAAACCTATGTTAACAAAGGGTAATTATGTCATACTTTCAACTCACGAATATAAGAAATAGTAACCATTTATTTCGGCATTTTTAATTAAAAAAGGTAACTGTTTATTTCTTAAGAGAATTAGCACTTTAAAGTGTTTTTGGATAAAGTTGCTTATCTTTATATTCATATAGTAAATAAGTACTATAGGGGTGTTCCTGATTACTTATTTTAAACAATGTGGTCTGCTATAATAAAGTAACCCATGCTTTGGACAATATTAGTTATTGGTAGTGATGGAGGGAATTGCATGAGTGATCAATTTTTGGCACCTACTTAACAGTTTTAGGGAAAGGTTGTGATAAAGAGAGCTGCCAGTTGCTTGGCATTCCAATATTTGTCATTGTGATTTATTCAAACACATCCAGTGTTCAACCTTGTGTCACCCGTACACCCGCCTGTTCGACCCATAATTCTACATGGCTCATTTTTCAACCCATTAGAGCTACCAATTTAATTTCTACATTAAGTTTGGAATCTATTATGTTGTTCTAATCCTAGTGCGAAGTTCAAGCTCTAACACTCGTCAAATAGATCATACAACTGCATTGTTCCTCTATCATGTCTCATGCTAGTTATTACCACCTTAGATCCATCAAAGTTGGTTACAATATCTAAGCAATTAGACATTTCAAGGAAAAATAAATAAATTAATTAATGCCATGGAAGGCAATAGAAATAAATCAGGTTCATTATATCACTTAAGACGTAGATGTTTTGATAACATCTGCAGGCATTATTATAGAAAGAGCATACATTCACCCTGCATATTTTTTATAGACAAAGTTATAATCAACTTATCATAGTATTTTATTTCTTTAACAATAAGTGCTTTATACAATCTACCCCGTTTTGACCAACATCTCAAATTAATTGTTTGACCTATCTTACTACCTCCACTAATCATCCACTTTAAGGACGGCAAAAAAAAGATCCAAAGCTAAATTAAGACATTTCTTTTGAAACAATAGAAGCGCGAGCACTAAAGTAAATATGCTTCAAATAATGGAATGAATGGTTCATCTTTGATCTTTTTATCTGAAGATTGCTTGTTAAATTATATGTAACGACTTCTTGAAAAAGTTATAGACCAAATTAATAACGGACCTTCCCTGGTTAAACCAACTTATTTTCTGAAAATATAAAGTTACACTTGTTTCAGGTCACCAAATTTTTAGTTTTACAACAAAATTGTACAAATCACTCCCTCAAACAAATAGTCTTATATACTCAGAACACTATACAACATATCAACCCAAAAAACCAGTTAACAACTTAACAATAATCCAGCAAGAATACAAAACCAAAGAGATAAGAATCAGCCTAACTAAAAACCATTCATAAAAACATTGGTTGCTATGTAAGGTATCCTTTTACCAACCCATCTTGACGAGCATTCAATTAAGAAGAACATAATTTTAACAAAGGAAATGCAGAAACTAAATCAATAAATTCAGACAAAAATCAGAAAATTCAAAATGTTAATATCAATTAGACATATTATCAAACAATTGATAAGTATATGTTACTAAAATTTGCATGAATAGATAAACCATATGAAAAATATTATCAGAATCTAAAGAATCAAACATAAGAAGCACTCTATTTGTTTTAATCGTTTGATGTCTTTTCAACAAACACTTGGTGTGCAAGATGATTATTAGAAGACATAATACATACATATAAACAATAAACAAAACAAAACTGAAAAACTTAGAACTTACCCAAACAAATCTTTAGTCGCTTTCTGAATATTCAATTAGGGTTAATTATGCATAAGAAGTCAGTAAGTTTTGGGGTTAATTTTAGTTTTAGAGATTCTAATTTCTAACCGATGGACTTTGGGAGGGAAGTGAATGAAACGTAGTTATACTCAGACGTGGTGAGAAAATGACGGACAAACCGACACCTCAGATATAGCCTACGTGTGTTATGTCTATTATTGTGACACCTACTCACTTATTATCCCGATTTAATGAAGATATAGATAGATAGATAGATTAATGACAAAAATTATTGTCTAATATGTCTCATTTTATATATTCGCTTTAGTCTACAAAAAGCCATGAAAAGACTCTAATACTATTATAATCGTATTTATCTCTTTGACAAATCTTTATCTTTAGAATAACTGTTTAAATTTATGCGGTAAATGTATGTGACAGAGTCTCAAACTAATAGAAAATATGGCGCTCTAATGAAAAAACCAAAAACCTAATAAAAAAACAAAAAACTAAATAGAACTTTTTGTTCGGGGTTTGGTTTTAGCCAAAAACCACCCGAGACCTCCTCATGCTCACCCCTATTCAAAACCCTTTAAAATCGAAAAGAGTTTATGTGCACCTGATGACTTAATGTTCTGGGTTCGCCCCTGCTCATGAATATCAACATTCTGTTGTGTGTCAAGTGTTTAATGTCTTTAGCTCATTTTAACATATTATTCCACTACTAATAATGTTTTCATCTAACCTACCTTATTCTCTCAAATGAGCAAGGTATCAAGTTCTCACTAGCTTAAGAGAATGGGTTATGCCATACAAGCATGTTGCTCAATTAAGTCATTATCAACTTTTATCTTCAATGTCTTAACACGACAATTTTAAATATTTTCAACAAATATTGTCAACGTCTCTTCAATCCCTCCATTAAAGATACCTATATTCACTAATACTTCTCATCACGGAGTATCTTTTATTTCATGACGATCGTTGAAAAAGAAAACATAAAGATAAAAGGGTTTCAAGTGTTTCAGTTTGTGATGTGAGGTGATGGTGAAAGGGAATCTCAAAAGTAAAATAGGATGTCAGGTTAGATCATATAGGTTTTATTTGCATGATTGGAGGTTTGCCTTTTTCCCAAAATACCTCCACTCTAGACACAACGAAAGGAAAAAGAATGTCATGTATCTTAGGTAAAATGTTTGTTTGGTTAGTTATTAGGGATGATAGGATGTGATGCGTGGGTCATTTGTTTTAGTGGGGATATTTTAGAAAAAGGCTAAAGGTATATCATGTATTTGGGAAAAAGAAATTTTGATGGATTGCACTTATATCTATTGAGTTGATTTATATCACAACAGTTATAGGATGAACTATAAACCTAAATCATGGACCGAATTAAAAGTATTTAGCAAAGAGAGAATGTTATTATTCTATGATTTGAAAATGACTCTTATTTGTGGTTAGGTGCAGATGCATTTGGTTGGCTCCATGCATTTATTCGGTGAGGGGAAGTTTATTTCCTTCATTAGCATTTGGTGATCACTTAAACTACTATGTAGGTTGTATGTGATGCATTCTGACCATTTATTACAGTGTACACTCATACAACTAGTTTTTTGATTTAAACTTTTTTGTTGTAGTATTATGTAATTGACAACTATTTTCTGTTAGATTGCATAGAAATGATGACCTCGTTTATGTATATGATACTATGAAAGTTCATCTTGTGTGTTTGAGGTCTCTAAATTGCTTCTTTTTTAGCCGGGAATGTTAAAATCCGAGAAGGAATAAAGGTTAAATTTATGGCTAAAGGTGTCCAACTTGACTAGTTCACTACTTTTTTCCATATTGGATGTAAAAGTTTATGGTGTTTTGCTTTCTTTCTACATTTTTATTTAATATGCACCAATGGTTTTAGTTATCTACTTAAATGAAATTCGTTATTCATGCAGGCCTATGTATGATCATTTAAAATAGTCGGTCAAGCTTACACAAGCTAGCAGGAGGTTTGAGACGTTGTTTAGTTGGAGTTTAGATGAAGGATAGTATCCGAACGTGTAGAAGTTTAATGGCATAATATGTAGGTAGAAGTAGTTTACCACATTACGAAACCTTGATTATCTCTTTATACATTTCTTTTTAAAAACATATGCTACAATTCAAATACTTGTAAGATATAATTGTGATGTTTTGGCTTTAGCATGGATCAAGTAATTTTTATTTTTGACTAAACAAATATTGCATTACAAATACACATATTTACAATTGTAAGTACTGCATTATGAGGATATAGAATTTTGGCAAGTGACGAAGTATTTCGTCACTATTGGACGTTAAGGTTATGTTAGTTTTCCGTTAGATTCACCCAAAAAATGACACATTTCTTTCATCACTAATTTCATTAAATAGTGACGATTTTAGCCACTTTAGTGCTGAATTAAGTAAAGAAATGGGTTGTCACTCACCCTTAAGTGACGACTTTAGTTGTCACTAATTTAGTGTTAAATTTCAATTTCGTCACTTATGAATTTGTGACGAAGCTATTATGACGACAAGTGACGACTTTGATTTTCGTCATTAACCTGGTTTAGTGACGAATTTTCCTCTATTAATGATAATTTTTTACTCATCACTAAAGCTTTTTTTCTTGTAGTGTAGGTCCGTTGTGTTTTCTATTTAACATTATTTAATTAAGACATACATTTATATCTACACTCTTTACGTATCAACTAATTTGTGTTAAAATCATTGCGGTTGAAAATTAACAAACATATAAATCTAGTTGAACTTTCTCCATAAGACTAATTGACAAGTAGCACCGAATGATATTAGACATATATAATTCCTTCGGCCATAATCCTACGTGACCCATAATCCTACGTCAAAACTCTTTCAAAACAACATTATTCCATTTTCACCATACCGTTTGATGTTTAGATTTGTATTTTTTTGAGCCGACTAATGAATTTGAAAGCCTTGTGCGATAATTAAAAGCAGGGGCGGACCTAGGGGGTTCACGAGAACCCGATTGATGTTTGTCGCGTAATGTAATTTTTTTTTAATTATCTATTTTTAAAGATAAACTCGGTCCCAAAATTCTGTGTCACGTAAATATTACTTAATCTGAAACTTTGGGAATTCGTATGTATAAAACTTTTATCCAAAATTACACATATTCGAATTGAATTTTTTTTAGCTAAAATAATGGGCGTAACATAACCATCCATCCGCACTTCATGCATTCTTTATTCGTTACTTGAATCACATCAGCTGTCATTACTAAAATGGATGTGTGCCAATAACCCATATCAGATTTAATATTTTCATTAAACTTATTCTTGAGGCTACGAATGTAGCTTCGAACCTAATAAGTTCTAATGAAAAAGGAACCCTGATTAAAACGAAACTAATTCTAAAAAAACGTATTTTTTTAGACTAAACTATAAAACGTTTTGGAATTTACTCACCATTCCATTTATTGGCATTTGACGAACAGTGAATGAAGCATCAAAACAATGAGGCGGTCTAAGCTTGTCCAATGCAGCTTTCCCGTTATCTACACATGTAACAATAGCTCTATATTTCTTCAAGGCACCTTCTGTCACTCGTCTGTTACGAACATTATCTTCCACCACTAATACTTTCTTGTCACGAAGTAAAGTTTCGAGAGTTGGTGCTTTTCTTGTCACTCGTGTCTTATCTTTGGTGATAAAAGTTTATGGAATATAGAAATTAAGACACTATATCTATGACGAGCTTGTACCAGAACATCACACACATTTTAGTCGTTATGAGCTCGTTGCGTTTGTTGGGTGTATAAATTTAAGACAGTATAAAATACTTTCGGTTTGAGTTTCTTTTGAGGTATGAAAAACACAAACCCTGTCTTCGTCGATGAGGGATCATGTCAAATAAAAAAAAAAAAATTGAGCTGGGTCCACTGCAAGATAACACAACCATAATTATTAGATATGTACAAACAATATTGTAAAATATAGTGTATTGATAATAACAATTAGTTTTTCATTTGTTATGTTTGTCGCGTAATGTAATGTAAAAATTCCTGATTTTTTTTCAAAATGAACTCGATCCCAACATTTTGTGTCACGTAAATTTTACTTAATCCGAAATTTTTGGTATTCGCATATATAATACTTTTATCCGAAATTTTGAATATTTGAATTGAAAAAACTTAGCTAAAATAATGGATCTAACATAAAACCGTAATTGAAAATTTCAGATATCCAAATGTGTGATATAACTAATTATTGACAAGTCCCTTAATATATTTAAATTAACGACAAATAATTATTGTCAAATATGTCTCATTTCATATTTTTATTCTACAAAAATCCATGACAAGACTCTAATACTATAATAATCGTTTTACCTCTTTGACAAATCTTTATCTTTAGAATAATGTTCATAATATTACTCGGTCAAATTTGAATTTAAATTTTAAGTTTTTAACAAAACTTTTTATTTTAATTAGAAAATATTTTGTAAAAGTATTTTTGAAAAAAATACTTTTGTAGAATTAAAAGTGAGAATTAAGAGAAAAATATTTTCTTGATCACTAATCATGCTTAATTATTTTGTTTGTTCATACCTTAAGTGATCACTAATCTTAGAAATGAAATTTTACATTTAATAATTTGTAAACGTTTATTTTTATTGTAAACGTTTTTACATTTTGTTATTATCAAAACGTTGAGAGGTCGAAAAATATAAATAACATTTTTAGACATTATTTGTATTAACACTTTTGCGCAATACTCCTCGTCTATGTCAAGTCATCATCCTTGATTACCTGAGATAAAACATGCTAAAAAGTCAACGAAAACGTTGAGTGAATTCATAGAGTTTATATGAATAAAAGTGAGAACACAAGCATTTTTAATTATCATTGATTAACTTGTTGTACACCAAGCTACAAGGAAACATTGCATTGAGCTCGTGACACCGATCCCATCGACTAATAAAGATCATTTAAGATCTATTCAATAATAATAATATTGCCCCCACGTCAGGTATCTTTGCCTCATACCTATTTACATCTCGATACAATATGTCCGTACATTGGGTGTTCCCGCAATGGATGCATCCCCAAACACCGAACCGGGTTGTCAAGCCCATAGATCTATTAATTCTAACAGCGACTACCCATCATAGGCAGTTGACGGTTCACAAAATTGAGGTCTTATGGCAAATGCTACTCAAGCAATTAATATATATATTCGGGCCGGGCATAGCGGAAAACAAATTGTGTTCAATTTATAAAACTAGCATGTATCTCCCTCGCGGGGTTTAACAAAACATTTAAATTTATAAAGGCGAGGCTATGAACTCACCGTGAATAGAAGTAGTGCCAATCAAGAAAGCACGAAAAGATGAAACGTCGGAAATCAACCGCGACCTATTAATGATAATAATATATTATTAATATTCGAATGATATAAAATATGCAACTTATTGTAATTATATTTGGTATATATATATAGAACATGCATGACAATTCATACTTAGGAATCCATGTAACTACATTACTTATTACCTCTACTTGGTACACATTTTTCAGAAATTAGGCCGATTTACTAGTGAATGGATATCACTTAACGACTCGCTAAATGACCTTAATTATTGCTTATACTTCTCCAGATTCATATGCATCTTAACTTACTACTATGTTTGCCCCAAAGGTTCCAAGTGAATTTTTATCTTTTATAAACACTAGCATACTATAACAAGTTTAAAACATGGCCCGCAGAAACTTAGCAAAAGTTGGTCAACAGCAGACCCCCTTAAACATTTTATAAAAATCAGAAAAAAACACAGTAGGTCACACATATCATGGACAAGCTCCAGATCAAATTTTATCTAAAAATAATAAGTTTTGACCCGCCTGCACACAACATCTTTACAATTGAATTTCTGGACATCAAACACAGTTTTGACACTTAATCTTTTACAAAGGGTTTGACTCACATTTACATTCTGAAAATTGATGAGGCCTAGTTCATTGGAAAGTAGACTCGAAGCACTTAATCATAGGGTCCTGCAAATCTAGTAAAGCTATTGGCATGACCAAGTTATACTACTCGCAAAGTGGACTAAAATTCTGCACAAAAACAACGTGTGCAAAATTTTGCCGAAACAATTTTTCAAATTCAAATCACCATATCTTTTTCGTTATTAAGAGTTAGAACGCGATCCTTATATCAAAATCTTCATTAGGACGACCCCTATCATCCTAAACTTTAATATCTCAGTTTACAACAACTCTCATCTCTCTAATTTTAGCCTAAACAATCTGATCTAAAGGAGGGTTCTAAAACCTTCATAATTTTTCATTATTTCGCATCAAACTCGCATCCAACACTCTCAAACTAACCTATAATTTCTACTAAACCTATTTGATTATCCATAACATGTATAAACCAATAATCCTCTTTTTCACAATTAAATCATGGATTCCTAATTATCTAAAATTGACATGCATGCACATGTATAATTAAAATCAAATTAAGATAGGAAGAAAATGGCTCACAATGCAATAGGAATCAAGATAAATCAAAAACACTAAACCCTTGAGGGGTTAGTATCTGGCCGAGCCAACGAGACACCCGAAACAACTCAAAAATCAATTTTTATCCAACCAAATTTTGCACACAATCTTCTTGATTAACCCTTGCACTAATCCAACCCTTTAATCCAATTAAAACCCTAGAACACAAAACCTTGAAAAATTGAAGATTTTATAAAAAGTCTTGCATGTTGGCTTTTATTAGTAGAAAATGATTAGGGTAAATTTTATGAGTGTTTTGGTGTATAATGTAAGGTTTTTATGAAGATTTGAAGGTGATATTGGTGGTTTCGTGTTCTTGATGTCGAACAGAAGAAAAAGAAGAGTGACATAGTATATTTTTTTTATCATTATAAGTATGAGTGTGTGTTATTCGGTTATTAATGAGAGTGGGTATGGGCTTTTATATGAAATTTTTATAAAAGGGAAAACTTAGGCCTGGGTTTTTATAATTTTTTTATTGAGGGAGTGTTTGGTTTGTCACTTTGTAAGAGCTAATAAAACATAAGAGGTGTTTGATTTTTAGTTTAGTAGGGGTTAATTAAAAGAAAATGGGTGTTTGGTTTACATGTTATGTTTATAAATTATATTTTTAATTTTTTTTTCTAAAATATTTATACCACAATATTTGTTTTAAAACACTTAGTTAAAATATTCAAAATTTTAAAAATACTATTTTGAGGCGGTTTCGGCCAAATGCGGATAAAAAAAATCAAAAAAGTACTACAATAAATAATTAAGCTCTCGAAGCTAAAAGATAAAATTGTTGATTTCTCGATCGTTAAAACGAATAAATATCGAAAGTAGGATTTACGAATGAGTTAAAATTGATGATTTTAATAAAAACGACTAAAAATAATAAAAATAAATTATATAAAATTTAGAAAATAAATTAAAGCTCAGGATAAATAGTGACCTTAAATCTGAAATGTTACATCCTCCTCCCCTTAAAGGAGCATTGTCCCGGTGCTCAATTCGTCTTACTCGTAGTCGGTTTACTTGCTAAAAGATGAGGATACGGCCTTGATTTAGTCATTTGACCTGATGGTCCATGATCTTTACAGGATCCTCGATTACTTGTAGCTTGACGACTAGTCAAAATGCATCTAGTGGGAAGACAAGGTTTAATGAGGTAACCGTCTCCTCGGGTTCAAGACGTGAAAGGTGATATGGATTCTACTGAGTTCCCGAGGTAGTTTAAGTTGTATAGCTTGCTAACGTGTTCGAAGGGTTCAATAAAACAATTAAGTAAGATAGCAACTGAATATGGAATAAATAATAGTTAATGTATGAAATGTTCGCTTTTTGGGAATATAAGTAGGAAATTGATTTTGATAAAAATTTTGGCGACTACTCCCAGCATAGCATGGTCCTTCCTGAATTATACATAGGTTATCAGGCTATGTATAATTGAGGACTAACGATGCAATGCTCGTTTTTGTCAAACTAGTGCTATATATAATGGTATTAAATGGTTTTATAATGTAATAAAATAGTTCATAAAGTGAATGCAAAATAGCTCATATGATGACAACATGATAGTTTATAAGATGATAGTAAAATGGTTTATAGAGTAGTAGCAAAATGGTTTATCAGATGATTCTGAAAATGTTTAAAAGATTTTAGTCAAACAATTTGTGAAGTAATCTAAACAATTCATAAAATGAAAACGAAATAGTATATAAGTTGACAATAATTTAGTTTATAGAAAATCAGTAAAATAGTTTATGAGCTAACAATAAAATGGTTTATAAGGTGACATCGGGGTTGTTTATAAAGCGATAGATCTTAGCAAGTATATAAAAAAATGTTCGAACAAACGTAGAAGTATTCAAAGAAAATGAACATGGAGAGCCATTTGTTCCAACAGATCGCGAATTGGGATACTATAGAGAGTCATTTGTAGAATTTATCATTGCAAACGAAAGAACGAATTGATCATAATAACAGTGGATAGAAGTAGGAATCAAAGGTATCAAAACATAGCAACACTCAAAAGAAATTAGTGTAAGGAGTCATTCGATCGACAAATTAAACGTAGAGAGTCGTTTGATATCGGCTAAACTTAGGAGTTGACTTCTTGGCGGTATGCCTCTCCAAAATCACATGAAGTAGCTAGAAAAAGAATGAGGTGTTAATGAGCCAGAAACTAAGAAACACGACGATGAAACAACAACAAAGATAAACCCTTCATTTATCTGATAACAACTCACACAAAGGAGAAGAATACGATTAAAAGGAATCGATTGTAGTTTATTAACTATAAAAGAAGCACCCATAGAATCCACACGTGCGTCCTAAATTTATTTATTAAGATGCTCTCACTAATAGTTTTACTCTCGTAATTAATTTATGCCACTTTTCCGAAAAGTGTTTTTTTAGAAAGTTACTATTTTAGGAAAGTTTCTATTTTTAGAAGGTTACAATTTTTAGAAAGTCCGGATATTTGGAGACACTAATATTGTCTAACAAAAATATTACTTTTTCCATTAACAGCGACACCCAATAACCAAATGCTTAACCTTATTTCCGACGTCATATTTATATATACAAAGTTTCTATTTTTAGGAAGTTTCTCTTTTTAGAAAGTTCCCATTTTCAGTAAGTTCGGAATTTCGAAGAAATTAATATCGTTAAATAAAATATTATGTTCTCGTTAATACCGACCCATCTATTATTCGTATACTATTCTTATTTCTCACAATATGTCTTTATATATATAAATTTTTCGAAAATAGATTTTCTATTTTTAAACGTGACCGGACGTACCCAATAATTATATATCATCTAATAATGTTCGTTAACATTTTACAAGCTCAAATGGACTCTAAAACGCTCAAACTACATCTTTTTGACAAAAATCAGCATCTAATCCATCTTTTCTATGTTTGACTTTTATTATAAATTTTCCAAATTCTGACCCGTCCAAAACGACCCACTAAAATACATTTTCACGACTCGGACTCTAAAGCACTTTGATGTAAAACGACGTTTCGGACAACTTTTTAGTTTTAGCCGAGACCCAAAACCTAACGGAAAATGACCAAAATACCCCTGCAAGTTTCCGCAGGAAATTATTATAAAAACGTAGATTTGTGTTTGAGTTTTTGACCCGTCATAAGACGTTTTTAAACTTAGATCGCCTTACGAAAAGGTAAAACGACATTTTAAACAACTTTTTAGATTTACCCGAGACCCAAAACTCGACAGAATTGGACGAAAACGCTCTTATATCAGATCTGATGCAATTTAAATAAAAAGAAAAACGCATATTTTGCTCTAGGTTTTAGACCTGTCATTACTCATTTTTAGACTTGGTTATCCTCGTGGGGAAGTAAAACGGCCTTCCAAACAACTCTCATGTTTCGGCCGAAGGCCGAAATGGACTCAAAAGTGACGAAAATACCCTTATAAAAATCTGACAGCAACTATGATTTCCCCAAAAAGGTGAATTTTTAGTTCTTAGTTTCAAATTGCCGTAAAAACTTCGTTTTTAGGAGTTACAGGACGATCCACCTATCGAAACGTCTATAAAAGAGAGGCCTATCATATTTTACCTCCCAAAATCAATTTTCACACTTTTACGATAACCAAAACGCGCTGCGTAATTTTCTGCAATAAATAGTCTATCCCGAAACTCTACCAAACGCTACCTTCATTTCACTAAAACTTCACAACGCGCCTAAACTAACCTATCTCTGACATCTAAGCATTACCAATTATTCATATTCACCCCACAACCTATTATAGGACACGATCTAGGGGATTCTATGACAAGCGATTTAAATATAAAATAAACGCATAAAAATAATATAGAGAAAAGTTTTAAAACGCTTACAAATAACGAGTACATGCGAAAAATCAAGATACGGGTCTCTTGTTTCCCTTTTCTTAGTCGAACAAAGCCAAACCCTAAACCATTAAACCTATAGCTTTTTGATTACATGAATCTTCAATTTAACACTTCTCTGTATATCCTTTTTAGCCTTGATTTTTCACATAAACCCAAAGAAAACTAATAAGATCAAAATTCTATTTAATTCGTTTGCATGGTGGTCTTACTTGTAGAGATGATTGTAAAATAGTTTTAGAGATATTTAGGAGTAAATAGCAAAAATCTTTATGGCGGTGCTATGGTTGCATTATTTAGTTAAGTTAAAGTGAAGTTAAATTTTTAAATAAAAAGGTTAGGTGAAAAGCGTATTATTTTAACAAGAGCTAGGCTATGACGCGAGAAACATCGGAATTTATAAAAATAGAGGTAAAAGAAGTTTCAAGCTCTCGAGGCGTTTAATAGAATGAAAAATCACTTATAATACTTAAAAGGATAGAATTTTAAACACGACACGCGAAATAACTAGAACAGAGATTTTCACTAAGTCCAGTAGAGAGGCGAGAAACAAAATTTCATTCGAAAGTTCCAAAAGTGGACGCCCCCCGACGACACTTTACACGGGAATAAGTGAATAGTCGTTTTCCAAAAGAATGACGGGTTATGAGGTGACATGTTAAAGTCATAGTCGAATTAGTCGGCATGTCTTCATGGAACGGATTACGAAATTACGTAAGCATTTCAAGAGTATGAGGTGAGTGTTCAAACTCATAGTCGAATAGTGGGATAACCAATGGAATTGACAAACTTTGTCGAACTTTGATATCATCTAAAAGGGAATTATACAAAATCACGAGAAGTTTTGGAGACAATTGCATCGCTAGCAAATACTTGAGAAAGTATTACGGATTGTTGT